>JAOTQJ010039750.1:0-51027 GCA_025642045.1 Solanum sejunctum
GGTCAGGCTGCGTACATCCGACCCCCCCTTACCCCGCAATGGGCGGGAGCCTTTGAGGCATTGGGGTAATGTTCGTTGTTCGTTGTTCGTCACATAGTAGGGAAGAGCATGTGGGATATTTTAGGGTTGTGTTGCAAAGATTGATGGAGGAGAGATTGTATGCTAAGTATGATAAATGTGAATATTGTAACGACCCAAAAAAATGCCTAAAAACGTGCCTCGAATGTGCCTAAAATCTTATTTTCCATATATTTAAAAATCTGTTAGTTATTTCAAAAACTCGACTTCATATTTGTGATCAAGGGGTCAAAATTAGGTGAAAAAGGGTCTACACTTGATTTAAAGGCAAAAGAATAGTAATTATAAATTTTTAAGGGACATTTTATAGTGAGTTGTTTGCAATGCTTCTATGATGCGCCTTGGGTGCGCTTTAGTACAAATCCCTCTCTGTGTCCTCTCTACAACATGGAGATGTGTTTTTCGCCTAGCAGTTTTTCTTATGCAGCCCAAAATATTCTAAGTGTTGGGCCCAAGTTTCCCAAACGTGCTTTATCTATACTAAGTCAAATTTCACCCTTATATCATTCTAAATATTTCCCAATACTTATCAAACACTTAGCAATATTTTCACTCCCAAATTCAAGACACAAAACCCTTATCCAAAGATAAGGATTCTCATCGTGCTTAGAGCCTCCATCTTGAACCTTCACCAAGAACTTCTCCAAATCTAAAATATGTGGTGTTGAACCATTGGGTCCTTCTACCCATGGTGCCTAAACCCTCTTTTACTTAATAATGCATGACTTAAAGTTGATTTTACATGTGGGTGTTGTATATTGAGAAATTTACTTCACAGTGATTTTAGTTTATGAAAGAATGGTTGTTTTAGCATGTTTTGAGCTCTAAAACTTGGATCTAATGTTGGATTTGAAGTGGGGTTCTGATATGAATGTCTTAGGTGTTTTGCAAGGTGTTGATTGATGGTTTTATAATAGATTTTCTTGCATGATTTAATCTCTAAATTGCATGGTCTTTTACCCCCATTACACCCCCCCAAGGTGCTTGATAAAATGTTCGGTTATGGTTTCTTGAGGAAATGAAGGCCCAAAGCATGAGATATAATATGAATGATGTTATGATGATGGATAGAGCTTATGTATATGATATAATTGACTATATGGTGATCAAATGAGCTTATCCATATGATGAACTCTATATAAAGTGTTGCATTAAATCATGCCCAATCCGGGGGAACAAGAGCCCGGGTAACTAAGGGAAGTGTTTGTACTTATCTACCTAGTGATGAGGTGGAATCATCACTAATCGGGATAGGGTTTATACTCATCAACCAAGATAGGGGTTCATACATATCCACCTAGGTGATGGGGTGGCATTATCACTAACCGAGATGAGGGTTCATACTCATCCACCTAAGTGATGGGGCAGCAACATCACTAAGCCCAATGGGTTTATACCTTGGAAATCTAGCTTGATCTCTTCTACACATATGATATTCTATATGAGCATGGATTACTTAAGCACATTTTACTTATACATTGATCATACATGGAATCTTGCTATATTATGCCTATTGCATATTGTTATGCATGTTGATCATGAAGATTATCTCTTGTTGCATTGCATCCCACATACTTAGTACATTTAAACATACTAACGCATACTCTTGCCTACATGATATCACCATGTAGGAACTGGTGCCAAGTTGATCATCCTCTTTCTTCACATGGCTAGTTGGTACTTTTCCAAGCTTGTTAGTGAGTTCTCCATTTCGAGGACTTTCATTTATGTTTTCGTCTTATCTATGTATTGAGATACTATGTCATGCTCTATTTGACAATGAGGGTGAGCCCGATTACTTTGTCTTGGCCTCCGCTATATCTATGTTTATAGAGGTGTTTGTTGGACAAGTTATATATTTAGATATGAACTATGATTCTTTGTCCTTTGATGTTGATGTATTGCAAATCTTTCGCTTAGCGCCATTTCACCATTCTATTCTACATGTCTTTTATATGATTCCACGACCAAGGATGTGTAATGACAAGTTAATAGGCTTATTTAGGGTTCCTTCGGGTACTCCATTCGCCATGTCACGCCTAGGCCCTAGGCTTGGGTCGTGACAAGGTGCATGTTGATGTTTTCACCAACCACAAGAGTTTGTAATATATATTCACTCAAAGGGATCTTTACTTGAGACAAAGGAGATAGTTGGGACTCCTTAAGGACTATTCCATGAGTGTACAATATTATCTTGGCAAGGAAAATGCAATACTCGATGCTCTTAGTATATCTATGGGAAGTATGCCCATGTTGATAAAGGGAAGAAAGAGTTGGCAAAAGATGTTTATCATTTGGCTATATTAGGTATTAGGTTGGTCGACTCTAATGATGGTGGTATTCATGTTCAAAATGGGGTTAAATCTTTTGTGGTTAATGATGTTAAAGCTAAGCAAGATGTTAAAGCTAAGCAAGATCTATCATCGGTTGAGTTGAAGAAGTTGGTTGCTAAAAAAAAGATCGAGGTCTTCTCCCAAGGGGAGATGGTGTGCTTCGGTATCAATATTGATTGTGTGTTCTGGATGTAGATGATCGTAATAGGGTGATCATGAGTGAAGCCCATAGCTCTCATTATTCTATTCACCCAGGATCTACTAAGACATATCGAGATTTGAGAGAAGTGTATTGGCGGCATGGTATGAAGAAGGATATAGCCAAGTTTGTCTTTGAATGCCCTAATTATCAACAGGTGAAGGTAGATAACCAAAGGTAAGGTGGTCTGACTCAAGATTGAAATTCCTATTTGCAAGTGGAAAGATGTGAACATGGATTTTGTAGTTGGTTTTCCTCAGACCCGAAGGCAATTTGACTCAATTTGGATTATTGTTTTCCAAATGACTAAGTCAGTTCATTTCCTATTGCTCATGAGTACCTTTAGTGCCAAAGATTTTGTAGGTTGTACATCCAAAACTTGGTGAGGTTACATGGTGTACCTAGGTCTATCATATCGGTTCATAATATGTAGTTTACTTCTTACTTTTAGAGGTTGTTTCAAAGAGGACTTGGTGCTAAGGTGAAGTTAGGTACCACTTTCATCTTATATCGATGGACAAGCTGAGAGGATAATTTGAACTTTGGAGGAAATGTTAAGGGCTTGCATATTGGAATTTAAAGGTAATTGGGATGATCATCTTCCACTCATTGAGTTTGCTTATAATAATAGCCTTCATGCTAGCATTGGTATGGCACCATTTAAGGCTTTGTATGGTAGAAGATGTAGATCTCTGATAGGGTGGTTTGAGTTAGGAGAGATGGCTTTGATTGGCTTGGATTTGATATTGGATGCTATGGAAAAGGTGTAGTGATTAGGATTAAGATGTTAGAAAGAGAGATCTTGAGTTTCATGTTTGGGATTGGGTGTATGAAAAGGTCTCACCTATGAAGGGTGTGATGCATTTTGGCAAGAAGGGCAAGTTAAGTCCCCATTATGTAGGTCCTTATGAGATTATAGAATGGATTGGGAATGTAGCCTATAGGTTAGATTTGCCTCTGGATTTGATCTCTATTCGCCTGATTTTCCATGTGTCTATGCTGAAAAACTTGGTTGGTGATCCTAGTACCATTGTGCCTTTGGAAGGTATTGAAGTTGAGGAGAGTTTGTCTTATGAGGAAGTTTTGGTTGAGATTTTGGATATGCAAGTAAAGCGGCTTTGCTACAAGGATGTGGCTTTGATTAAGGTTCTTTGGAGAAATCAACATGTGGAGAGTGCTACTTAGGAGGCGAAGTTGGACATGATTAAACGATATCCCCATATTTTTAATCTACTCAAGTATAAGGCATTAGGTTCTTTCTATTTCAAGTGGTCCTAATTCTTTCACTCTTGAGTTTCATGGCATGACATGCATACATGTGCACCAAAATGATTTTTATGATGTTTTGAATGATTTGAATACATTTTGACATGAGTTTTCATGAATTCATAATTTTTGAGTGATGAAATATGCATTGTATCTTATGTCTCGATGTTTCATGTTCTAAGTCAAACCTTTCTATCCTTGTTCTAGCACATTCAAGGATGAATATTCCCAAGGGGGAGATGAAGTAAGGAGTAAGACATTGTATGGCCTTAATGGAGCTTTGAATTTTTGTTCTAGAAAGTTTTGGACCAAGTTGACACTTCATTGAAGTCTTCACGGTCTGTATGAGGCCTTACGGACTGTATAGAGCCTCCATGAAGTGGCCCTTGGCCTTGTGTAGGATGTGTAGGCTTTAATGTGGAGTTCGGATCCAAGGCATACCACACATGGACCCCACGCAGACCATGTGAGACTTCACGGACTGTGTGGTAGCCTTGGCCTTGAAAATCCATAGTTTGGAGCCAAGACATATGGCATGGACCGTCTCACTGACCGTATGACCCTTCACGATCTGTGAGGTCTCTTGTATAGGTATTGGAGTGAAAATTTTTGAAGTATTGGATCACTGCTTCAGAACTTTGTCATGAAGAATTTTTGTAAGAAAATTGGGACAGAGGAGTATACGGTGGGTACACCTTAGTATGGACTGTGAGACCAGCCGTATGGATGCCTATGTCAAATTTTCTAAGTATGGAATTACTTTGGCTAGGCTTTTCACAAGAATTGATGGAATGGTCAACTTTAGATGGTAAAATCTCTTAGCACAAAACGAACTAGGTGGCCCATAACTAATCAAATTGAACCTCTTTGAATTAGCTTTCTAACACATCTGATTTCACCTCATTCGGAGTTTGTATTAAGAAGTTATGCCTATTTTTGTAAAGCCCGTTTGTGTAGTGTTTTCTAAGATTTGGTGAAGTGTCGACTCATGGGAGGGTTTCATGGCCCGTGAGACCTTGTACGGACCGTGAGACCTTCTCATAGGACCACTGACAAGAAATTTTATTCCACTTCATTAACAGTTTTTTATTTTAATTATGGCTACTCCTAAGGGACTTTGATGACTTCCTATGCTATCCTAAGACCTCAAAATGACCTAAACTCTATTCACTCGAATTCATTCCTACAGTTAGAATTATATTGAACTCTCTTGAGAACTCTCTCAAAGAATTCTTATGAAGACTAAATTGGGAATCACGGGAAAACTATTTCTTCATCAAATTTCTTCATGAATCTTCTCCATTAATCATGGTATGAAGGGTTGATTCTTGGTCCCTTTCAGCCAAGAAGATCCAAATTCTTTTCATATGAATTCTATCAAATTCTGCTTACTTTAACTATGGGTTTTGAAGATTATTATTTATTAAATTCAATTGAAGTAGGGGCTATGCTTAATTGATGATTTTAAGTTGATTTAAGACCTAATATGTTGGATTACTTGATTATTATGAATATTTGAATATGCATTGTCCCTTTAAAGTTATCTAAGCATGAGTGATATATATTATTATTTGAATGTGGATTTACTTGAATTTCATATTATGTTATTGATTTTAGATTGAATCTATATTACCCATTGTTATTCACATATCATTCATAGCATATGCATTCATGAGCATTGAATTTATGAAAATTATGAAGTTAGGTAAACCCAATTAGGTTTATGTAAATGATTTTGATAAGATATTGGTTATGATAAGAATATGATCACATAAATATCTATTGTTATTGGCTCCTTGAGCATATTGGGTGCTTGCACCATATCGTTATGTGCATGAGCTATTCCTATGTAGTGAGAAGCATGGTTATGAATTATGATTTGGCTTTTTAGCCCAAGTATGAATGATTATGAGAAATATTTGGCTTCTAAGCCTAAATGTGCATTGAAATGATTTGAAATTATTGCCTCTTTTGAAAGCATGTATATATATAAGTATTCTCGTGGGATTTTTTGATTTAGCACCGATGGATTGGTGGTGTCAAGGCTATTCCCCAGGGTCCTCTCCCTTTCCTTTAACTATATGCCAGCATATGAATGGTAGTCATTATCGAAAATGACCATGTCGTTAGTAATGGCTATACATTTATTGATATGATATGATATTTGAAATCCTTCTGAAATGACTGGGTCGTAAGGAGATGTCTATCCACTGAATTGAATGGGTCATAAGGTATGGTGTAGATTACCCTTGACAAGTAATCTTCTCCTACCAATGGAAGGTATTCATCAGACTAATTCATGTAATAGCTAGCATGAGTTTGATTTGTCAGTCATAGTTCATCCACACTATATATGAGTATTATGATATTTCATGCATTATGGTTGGTTATTTAGGCTAAGTAGACTATTATGAACAATGGTCTAAGTTCCTTTCCTAACCATCTAACCTATAGTCTAAGTCAGAATATCAGGGCAAGTTCTAAATTGAAACATAATACATGAATTTAGCAAAGTAAGCTCACACTCACATGGCACTGATTACACTATCAACACAAACTCTCAGATCATGTTTTTCATCTCAATTTTATCCTCACTTATTAGAACAAGCACTATCAACATAATTAAGCCTGCATGGTTGCTATCTAGAGTAACAAACAAGAACACAGTCAAGAAAACCCCTATGATTCAGAACTTGGGATAGTTATAGGCCAAGGCTACTCAGACTTCACTGAGGCCTATAACTACCCATAGCCCATCGAAAAAGAGGTGTATTGTCCTTAATGCACACCTAAAAAGAAAAATAAAGTACAGGGGTAAAAAAGATATACTTGGACACCTAAGCTCTAGTGTATGGCTGAGTCTGGCCACCCTCATCTTGCTTGGTGGCCTCCTCCATAGTAGAACCATGAATGGAGGGACCAACAATCAACTTTTCAAGCTCTTGAGCCTGTCTCATCTCCTCCTCCTGCCTTGACTAATTCAGGACAAGCTCTGGCTCCTCCTTCTCTGTCAGCCTCACATACAACCTTACTACATCTGTATCATCATTAGTGTAGGGCCTCTTCCTGTGGGAAGTCTATGAAGGCTCCTTAGGAGCAAATAAATCCACCACTGGCAAAGGGAGATCACTCTATGGGAATGCCACCAATGCAGCCAAAGCTACTATTGTGTCGACCTAGAGCTGCTGGATCTTCATCTATAGGGTCGTCACATCTGCTAACTACGCTATACTCAGGCTCTGCTAGACTCACAACTCAAAAGTATCAATGCGGGCATCCATGACTGAAAGAAGATTCTGAATAGTAATGATCGTGAATACCTGCATGTGTTCCTTAGACTCTGTAATAGACTACAATAATGAGTTAACTTGGACTCAGTATGGACTAGTCATTGCAGCATGGCCTAAATGGATGTGACTGACACATAAACCATGGTGACGGGGGTTGTTTGTGAAGGAATGGCCTACAGTGCAGTAGTAGTAGTGGTGGGCCCCCTCTCCACATCTATCTCAGTCTCTGGGGGCCTCTCGTCAATAGTAGTAGTAGCAGTGGTGGTGGATGGAACCTTTGATAGTGGCTCAATAGGTTGTCCTCATCCTTGTTCAGACTGAAATTTATAGTGCACTGTACCAGTGAGTCCAGTTGATGTAGAGTCTCCACCCCTAACTCTAGATAGAGTTTATAGATCAAGCAAGAAAAGAGAATGAGGTAGACCTTTTCAAGGTCGCCTCATAGATTTGATCTGATATGAAACTGGCCCAGTCTATCTCATAACCAGCCAAGATGCTAGCAACTAGAACAACATGGTCCGGTGTCAAGGAGTTATCTACAAGCATCGACCGGATCCAAGACCTCACAATGGCCCACTAAAATTTGGTGGGGAAACTAAGAGAGGCCTTTACAATGGCCTCAAGATGTGGCTATCCATGTAGAGTCTGGGCCCTGCTCAGTAATCTGCACTGCCACCCATCTCATCAAGCTGGCTTTGTGGCTCTAGTCTCTTATCAGACCCTTATCCCTGGTCTGCCCCAATCAACAATCATACTCTGCTATGGATCTCGGGGCTGGGAACTCAGGCCTAAATAGCATATGGTGAATGGTCATTTTTGAAATGTCCACCTGCCTACCCCTCATTCTAGTGAGTATCAGCCTGGGCTGAGAGGGACTTCTTCCCCTTAGGAAGAGTGTTGAGTACTATCGTAGCTTAGGATGCATAGAACTACCGAACCATGGTAAGGGAGTACTTCCCTAGTGCTTTGGTCAACCGCTAGAGCCTATATCTGTTGATGGTGTCTTAGAGACCGAGCATACTATCTAGTATGAAGGAAATGATTTGGGGCTCCTTAAAAATGGAGCAACCTGGTTTGCCCTACTAATTCCTCTGTACACCCTCCGTGTAGATATCCTGCATACCCTCAACATACCATCAACTAGTGCTAGTGTCTGGAGGTTATGGTGATGTATGAGTTGGTATGGCAGAGGAATCTATCTTTGACTCGTCATCAGACCTTGACTCTGAATCTGACTCCTCTCTACACGGAGTCATCTAAATAGAGCTACTACTATTGTTGCCTTTCTCGTAAGACAGGAGAGTGTGAACAAAAATATCCTAGGTCTAGGCTTATGCATGTCTTATGGCAGCCTATGTATGTGGTCTATTAGCATCCCGGTCAAGTCGGATGCCAAGCTCCTGAATTTATCCACTAACCTCAGGGTTATCCTGCTCCCCCAAGGTCTCATCCCTGAGCCTCCTCTATATGGCTTGAATCTCATCATGTCTCATTTTGGGGGCACAGTACCTGAAACATAGAGATTTAACCAACATGGTTAGCCCCACAAGTCAAGAAACTAAAAGTAGGACTAAATCAGACTTGGTTACGGAACGACCTATGAAAGCAGTTCTATGGGCTATAATGGGAACTACGAGCAGTAGAAAGCCTTTGTAGGAATAGTGTCCAAAATTTTTGCTTACTAGAATGGCATCTACGAAACCTTTTGAATGATTTAGCATCGAATTATACAAACATGCCATCACACACCGAATTTTCACACATATTATCAATTCAACTCAAACAACATGTGACTATATGGATTTCAAACACATCATTTAAATACAAAGACAAGGCCATTCACAACATTTTCCGACATTTACATATATTCACACATTGGCACTTATTTTCCTTAATTCAATTTTCAAACACAACAATGGCATACATGAGTTCATTCATAAAATTACAATACCCATCAATTAATTCCAACCTAATCATATAATGTTTTGGTAATTAAAAAGGTTCTTACGATCGAAAACTTACCAAAATGAATGACTAAGATGTAGAAACTAAAAGAGGAACTAAAGAGGTGAAACCCTAGGGTTGCCAGAAGTTGGCTGGAAAATGATGGGGTAGTTGATCACCAGTGGTCGGAGGAACAAGGGAAGGGGTCATAGGGTTTGATATTTAACTTAGGGGAAGAATGGGGTCAAAATAATTTGACCCTATTATTTATATGTTGACCGTGTCGGTCAAAACTAATAGGCCCAGACTCTACAAAACCTCAATTACAGGCCGTAGAGAATTTTACATCCCATAAATCATGGTCTGTAGAATGTCCAAACCCAAGTTTTGGGGATTGGGTTTCATGGACCAATGTACGAGTCGTAGAATTGGATACAGCTCGTAGAGTTTGTCGTAGAAACCTCAATAGTTAGTCAATTAATCAAAAAACATACCTGGGGTAATTATATCTATGGACCATGAAGTTGGCCTGTAGACTGAAGTGCATAAAGTTTTGCTCACTAGAAGTGTTCTACGAGACAATGTACGGGTTATAGATGGACATACAACCCGTAGAATGAATTATAGAACAACTTCTTGATGCCTTTTCAGCCAAGGATGGCTGACTCGGTTATGTACCTGCACATGTTTCATACAACACATTGTTACTCTACATGGAACCAATCTAATGTCCAAAAGTATCATGACCCAAACTAGAGCCTGGATATGACACGGCGAATGGGGAACCCGAAGGGACCCCAAACAAGCCTCTTAGCATATCATACACATATCCTTGGTCATGGAAATAAGATAAACAACAAGAGAAAACAAAAAAAAGGGAAATAGGGACTAAGGGAGATAGTTTAATACTTCAATAACATGGATGAGTCAAAACTCAAGCACAATACATAACTTGTCCAACAACACCTCTAGACATAGAACTTAGTGGGGGCCAAGACAAGCAACCAGGCTCACCCTCATAGTAATGACCATAGGTATTCCGAAATATATAAGATGTAGTCTGAGCATAATCATGAAAGAAGATAGATATTGTCCTCAGACATGAGGACTCACCAAAGCTAAATTGAACAATCCATCTAGCCACGTGAAGGGGAATCAATGGGAGTTGTGGTTCCTACATGGTAATATCATGTAGGCATAGAGTATGTGTTAGTATGTTTGAATGTACTAAGTATATAGGATGCAATGCAACAAGAGATAGACAACATATTCGAAATGCATATTTAGGCAATAAATGAGCACATAGCAATATGGCATGCATGAATGATACTTGTAGTAAATCATGCTTACATAGGACCTATTACATGTGTATGAAGACACCATCAATAGTAACCAAGGCCTACGACCTCCTTGGTGAGGCAATCGAGGTACAAAAACCCTTAACATGGTTGCATGGTCCTACTACCTCCCAAACGAGGCAATTGAGGTACAAACTCTCTAACATGGTTGCACGGGCCTACTACCTCCCGAGTGAGGCAATTGAGGTACAAACCCCCCAACATGGTTGAACAGGCCTACTACCTCCCAGGGGAGGCAATTGAGGTACATATCACCCAACATGGTAGTTTGAGTCTACTACCTCCCCA
The DNA here is from genome assembly GCA_025642045.1 of Solanum sejunctum. Taxonomy (NCBI): domain Eukaryota; kingdom Viridiplantae; phylum Streptophyta; class Magnoliopsida; order Solanales; family Solanaceae; genus Solanum; species Solanum sejunctum. Next base: position 10,757 of record JAOTQJ010039750.1, read on the forward strand.
ATGAGGCAATTGATCAACTTCCAACACTACAGATATTTGTCATGAAATCAACACATTTACACCATCTTTTCATCGTCATAAAGTCATACAAGTCATAGGTCATGCTATAGAATACTAATGGCTCGGGAACCCTAAATCAAACACTTGGTGGGTGGGTAATACTAGTGTAAAATCATGCAATTAAAGAGTGAAATCATACAGAAAATCGTGAAGTAAATCATCCCACCAATACTTGGTAACACCATCATCTAATATATATCAAAACCCTTCATCAAATCTTAAGATAAATCAAAGATTCATAGCTCAAAACATGCTAAAACAATCACACTTTTACGAAACCCCAACATAGTTCATAGTCAAATTCATAATAGAAGACCTATAAGTAAAATCAACTTAGAAATATGAAATTTGAGTAAAAAGGAAGTTTGGGCACCATGGGTGAAAGGACCAAATGGTTGAAACCCACATACCTTGACTTTGGAGAATTCCTTAGTGAATATAGAGATGAGAACTTGAAGTTTGAGTGAAATCCTTAAGATCTGGATAAGTTTTGGGACTTAAAATTTGGGGTGAAATATTTGTCTAAGTGTTTGAGGGAGTATTGGGGAATGTCTTATATGTTATGAAGGTGAAATATGGCTAAGTATAGGTACTTTCACTCATAGGAAGACTTAGGCCCAAGACCCAAAAGCCTTCGACCGATCTAATAAAACAGGACAAATTTAACATTGTGGCCCGTTGTGCCTGGGGCGTGATTCTTCACTAGATTTTTGCAAACTTAGAAAATTAAAATTGTGATTCGGTCGCTCTAAAATCGGGTTAGACCCATTTTCCACTCAATTTTTTCCCCTGATGAAGAATATGAAATCGAATTTTTGATATCACATAGGAATTTTGAGATATACGGGAATTATGATTCCGAGCACTTCCAAGGCACATTTTCAGGCACCTTTTAGGGTCGTTTGAGTATCTCCCCTTTGGGAACATTCATCCCTGAATGTCAAAGGAGCGTACATAAGAAGAGTAATCACAAAGAAATCAACCCCAATAAGCATGCAACAACACATTTAAAACACCATTTTCATAATTTTAACATAAATGCCAAGATCATCATGAACTTATCAACATAAACACAAATCCATCCGAATGACATAGGGGATTAAACATAAGATTTGGAATCATAAAAAAAGGAGTTAACGTGTTATCAGAAGCTTGAATAGAATGAAAGAGGTATGGGTATTGCTTCTCCATACTCGCTCCGGCTCCCCGAGAGAGACTATCGACTTGATGATTCTTCCAAAGGGTCGTGACAAACACTACATACTTATTAATCAACTTTTTCCCACAACACACATAATCTCAAAGAGTTCTATAGCACTACAGTCACCAACACATCCCCTCAACCTAGAAGCAAGAAGAACCGGATAAACCATCTCCATCTCCATAGGAAATTCCCATTCGCATGCAACTTCACCAATCTTTCTCAACACTTTATAAGGTCTCACAAACCTTAAACTCAATTCTCCTTTGCCAAACCGGACCACACTCTTCATGGTTGAAACCTTCAAATAAACCCAATCACCAACAATTCAAGATCCCTTCTTCTCACATCTGCATAGGACTTTTGACGTCTTTGGGCTTTTTTCAACCTTTCCCTAACAAACCTTACCTTCTCCATAACCTCCATAACCAGATTGGGACCTACCAAAGCCATTTCTTCCACTTCAAACCACCCAACCGGTGATCTACAATGCCTACCATGGAGAGCCTCAAAAGGAGCCATACCAATGCTAGAATAAAAGCTATTATTAGTCTCATCAAGAACTCTCTTTCTCAAGTCCTCAACATTAGGCACACACAACCTACCTTGGTACCTAAGACACCATCTCCCCCTTTGGAGAAAACCTCCACCTTGCCAATGCTTGCTAAAGCCTTTAATTCTAACAAAGAGGTATGAAGATCTCGCTTTACTTCTACCTCATCAACCAAGGAAGATTTTTGAACCACCAACAACCACAATACCCCCAGTCAACTTCTTCCAACCTAATACCCAATCTAGTCAACCAATGGACCTCCCTAGCCACTCTTTTGCTACCACCATCAATATAAACTAGGCTGCCTATAGACACCCTACTCAAAGCACCGGCCACAATATTAGTCTTACTAGGATGATAATGCACACTCATATCATAATTCTTAAGAAGTTCTAGCCACCTTATTTGTCTTAAGATAAGGTACTTTTTGAGTGAACACATATTGGAGACTCTTGTGATCGGTAAACACATCATCATGCACCCCATATAAATAATAACATCAAATTTTAAAGAAAATACCATGGCGGCCAACTCAAGCATAGTTAGGATAATCCTTCTCATGCATCTCAAATCGTCTAAAAGCATAGGCTATCACTTTACCATTTCTCTTCAAAACACAACCCAACTAATTTGGGAAGCATCACCACACACAACAAATCCCTCAACCCTTCCGATAGCGATAAGATACGAGCGGAGACAAGCTTATCCTTCAAGATTTTAAAACTCTTTTCACACTCATTGGTCCACACAAATCTTACCCTTTTTTAAGTCAACTTAGTCATGGGAGAAGCAATAGAAGAGAACTCATTCACAAACCTTCAGTAGTAACCCACTAAGCCCCAAGGAGCTCCTAATATTAGATGGGGTCAATGGTATGGGCAAATTCTAATCATATCCATCTTCTCAGGATCCACCTTAACACTATTCCCTAACAACACAGGACCTAGAAAGGCAACCTCCGCTAACCTAAATTCACACCTCTCAGATGTAGAATACAACTTCTCTTTCCCCAAGATTTGCAACATTACCCCTAAATGTTCATACTAAATCAATACTTCATCACTAGAGGCCTCCACAACATGCCAAGTAGGGTTATAAGATCCTATTCAAGAAACCTATAAACATACTAGTGCATAAGTCAACCAATCAGCTCCTCCAGGACTCAAAACGTTCACTCCTAGCCCGAAAGGGCACCTTGGGATATCACCTACCCTCATCCTCACTTGGAGACAAAACCCGAACCTAAGATCAATCTTAGAGAAGTGACAAACCCATTGAAGTTGGTCAAATAGATCATATATCCTTTGAAGAGGGTAGTTATTCTTCATGTTGACCCTAATAAGTTGCCAACAATCAATACACTTTCTAGGAACCACAATGTAAACAACACCTAGAAGCTTACTAGGAACGACATCAAGGATATCATCTATCACTGGAACAACTCAATAGAATAACTTAGATTCAACTCCCCTAACTCTTCTCTACCACTCAAGAACGGGTTTATTCAGGAATTGAAATATAACTGTACGGGTCCTACAATGAATGGGAACACAATATGCATGTAACCAATCCATACCAAGAATGACCTCAAAATCTACTACATCTAATTTAACAAAATCACAAGCCAAGGCCTAAATTCAACATAACCACAGAACAATTTCTATAGACTTTTCTAGCAACACTTACAAATGGGCTAGAAACCAATAAGTTCAGATAACAACTTGGGGCACACATGAAGCTCATGAGCAAATAAAAGGTATAATGAAAGAGAGAGTGGTATTCGGACCCAATAATACACACACATCAAAGTCAATGGAAACTTCAATCTTGCAATAACAACATTAGGCGTCACCTCCATTCCTTGAGCCTCTTGATCAACATGACCACCTTGTTCTTGAGGTCGACCACCTTTACACCTTTTTTGAGCACGAAGACAATCAATAACCCTATGACCCATTTCACCACATCCAAAGAAAGCACTACAGTTCCCCCAACATGGGCCACCATGGTTCTTCCTACACATAGGGCACTTGGGCTTAGGCCCTCCACCGTTACCACCTTTACCCTTGAGGTGTTTACAAGGACAATCATTTATCTTATGATTCATCTCCCCACAATCATAACAAGCATCCATACCATTCAATAATGGGCCATCATGGCATTTACCACATCTTGGGTACTTAGCGCAAGACACCACATCGCCCCCACCTTTGGGACTTTTGAACTTTCTTTCACATTTGATATATCACAGTCCTGAGTAGTTTGAGACATATTCTGAAATGCAATAGTTAAAATAAGAAATAAGCCTTAGGGGACTAAATTCTATCGCACGACATAGATCAAAAGAAGGAAAACGTTTCCTAAAATGCCTCATAGCCTCTCATTCATAGTCGTAGCGCGCTTCACAACCATAAATAAGACTCTAATCGACGTAGTATGTTGGACTTCGAGTACCATTAATAATGTAGTACTCGGATACCAATTTTACACTACAAAAAAATCAGCTTTTAACAATGGATTTTAGCGATGAATGGATTTTCGTTGCTGTATTACGATGAATTAGCTAGAATTTACAATTACATCGCTAAAAAAATTAAAAGTAAATTAGCATCACATATAGTGACGAACTTGCAGCAAAAATATTAAATCCATTGTTACAAATTGGCATGAAATTTTTGCGCCTCAAATTTAGCTATAAAAGTGCCAATAGATAGGGCGCTATAATTTAATTAGGAAGTTGCTACGAATTTAGCGACCAAATATCTATCGCTAAGGATTTTGACATTTGTCCCACTCTTTTACGCACACGTACTACCAAAATATAATTTAATACAAAATATTAAATTTTTTAAAGTCTAATTCATCACTACTTCATAGCAGGCATTTTAAAATGAAAAAAAAAACTAAAATACCTAGGGTTTTCTTAACATTGACATATTTCTTTTCTCTGTAAAATATAAACAAAGTTCTCGGGAGATAGAACTTTCCAGATATAAGAGGGACTGGTTTTCTCAGCGAATCTCCAACGAACATCCTTTTTCAGGCGAATTATCTCACCGACAAACTACCTCTCAGAAGCTCCTCACTTCAGAGAAATCTCTCTCAGGAGAAACCTTTCTTAAAGATTTTCATCAGGTAATATAGGTAGCTTTTTTGTTCAATTAAGTTTTGAAAGATGAATTTCAACTTTAATTTTGATTTTCTCATAGGTTGGAGAGTTTTCAAGTGAAATTATTATTTGAAATTGGTATGTTCTGATGTAGATGTAAATTAGTTCTAATATTTAAAGCAAACATTAGTTGGTAGGGATTTTATCATATCGAATATAATCAATAGGAGGGCTAATTTTTGTTCTCAATTCTCCATAAGTTTCCCAGCAATTAAGGTCCTTAAAAGTGCTGCCTTTTTTATGTAGATTTAAGTTCTCTGTCTACAAAGGAAACTCCTGTGCATAGTACAAAGTCACTACATTCAAAATGAACTGGTTTATGTGAATAAGTTCCTTTTATGGATTGATATGAAGCTCCTCATATTGCTACAACTGATGTGTGGTTACTATATTTTCTTTTTCCATAATAGAATTGATCTATCATTATTTGTATTTTCACATCCGAAACATTGATATTTGAGAATATGATTCCCTGAACTGATCTATCATTATAGAGATATACTGTGAAAGTTGGAGGCAGATTCAAAAATATAAACGATGGATTCAATATTTGATTTTCTCAATGCTTAACATCTTGTACTTTTGGTATTTGTTGAAAGTTTTAATAGTAATTTTCTTATATATATAGTTTATATGTCATATCCCAATTAATAGTTTCTGTTGAACCTATTAAACTATTTTTTCATTAGTATATACCTGCCTTGTTTTTGTTGTTACATGTACTCAACTAATCCTGCTGAACTAATGCTTCATTAGTATAATAAAGTTGAATAATAGACTAGTGTTTCCGCACTTCTGTTACAAGTAAAATGTGAAAATTTATTGCTTAAGCTAGAGATAGGATAGGCTAAGTGCAAAAGATATAGGTCTTTGCTGACTTTACCAAGTTAACTCTAATAATTCAACACTTTCTGGCAATTTCAGATTCTTTTATCATATGTCCTGAACTCCCCTTTCCTTATTTTTTATACAAGACCTTTCATGTACTCAAACACATAACAATACCTTTTTTTCTTTTAAATGTATATGAGTATTTATTTAACAGTACATGAGTGCCCCTATAAGTACTATACTGTCATTAGCAAAAGTACTATACAATGACTTTAATTATTTAACTACTTAACTTGTATATTAAACACATTAATTTGTCCTTAAATTAAGTGATTCAGTCAAACCTGTAATTTGTCATCAGCAAAAGGGTATTGCACTTTATGTCTAATTGCTTTTTAGATGTCACCTTTCATCACCCAATTCACAAGTTATAGCCTTTGTCTTTGTGGGTACACTGGAATTATTGGCCTCTTTTTTTGAAGGGTCCTACAATGTAGCACCAAAAATAGAAATGATTAGGATATAATTAACCTCACAATATAACTTGCATACAGTTAAGAGATTATAGTGAAAATTAGGTACAAATATGACATGTTAAAGAGTGAAACCAGATAACATATTCACAGGACCTGATTGAAATACTAGAATCTTTAGATAATTAAGAAGAATCATATATATTGGTTTAGGAAACATTTTTATATTGAATGAATGACTAAAATCAGATTTTATGTGGTTACATGTGAAATTAAGTCATTTGTTTGTCACAGGTGTAAACTGGTTGTGTGTCGTGTCTTTCGTCGGAAGTACTGCATTGCTCTTTGGTCCAACAAGAAGGGGAAAGCATAAGTAAGGTACTTCTTAGTCCAACATAGCTATATCATTCAGTCTAGGTATTAATGTCTTAATTTCTGTAGAAATATTTATTTACCTTTACAATATATCATTGGGAAGTGGAGATGAGATTCTAAATCAAATTTGTGAATTGGGAATAAGAAAACGGATCTAGATCCCCAAGAAGTTAATAGGACAATATGCAAGTCTTATGGGTGGATAAAGCGAAGCATCTTTTGGGATTTTCCCTATTGGAGTTCTAACATTATTCGATATAATCTAGACGTTATGCATATTGAAAAGAATGTCTTTGATAATGTTTTCAACACAATTCTTAATATTGATGGAAAAACCAAAGACAATCCACAATCACGTCAAGATATGATTAATTACTGCAACCAACTTGAGTTGGCAAAAGATGCTAGTGGAAAATATCCCAAAGCTGTATATACGATTTAAAAGGAAGCAAGATTTATCTTGTTCAATTGGGTGAAAGTTTGAAGTTTCCAGATGGCTATGTTTCAAATTTGGATCGATGTCCAGACACTAATGCAAAAGGGTTATACGGTATGAAAAGTCATGATTGCCATGTGTTCATGCAACAACTAATTCCTATTGCCTTTCGTGAGCTACTTCCTAACAATGTATGGCAAGCATTTATAAAATTGAACTTATTTTTTAAGGATCTTATTTCTACTACTCTACGAGTTGATGAAATGAAGAGATTAGAGGTAGACATCCCACAAATCTTGTGTAAGTTAGAGCGTATATTTCCTCCAGGGTTTTTCGACTCAATGGAATATTTGCCTGTTCACTTGTCATATGAAGCAAGAATTGCTGAGTTGTACAATATAGATGGATGTATCCTTTTGAAAGGTAAATATGAAAATCATATCCAAATTATAAAATATGTTCTACATAAACTTTTTAATATAATGATCCATCTGTTTATATATTTAGGTATCTTGGAACTCTCAAAAGAATGATTGGGAATAAAGCAAGTGTTGAGGGTTCTATTTGTATAGCATACTTAATGGCAGAGTCAACACAACTATTTTCTCATTATTTTGAATCACATATCATGACACGTAATCATAATGTGGATCGTAATGATAATGCTAGTGTTGTGAAAGAACTTGAAAGGAAATTTATCAATATTTAGCCACCCAGGTCAATTATGGCAAGAAGTAAAAAAAAGACTTTATCCTTTGAGGAAATCAAGGCTGCTCAAACCTACATTTTATTGAATTGTAAAGAGGTTGAGCCATTTGTGAGGTAAGATTTAAAAGTTGTGCTATCTTAATATTATAGGATATGCACATATTATGAGTTCTTATTCAATTTATTATGTTACAATGAAGTATATATATACAATGGTTGCAAGAAGCATTTCCAAACCTATCTCATGATCAAATAGATGAGAGCCTTGGAATGAATTTCTCAACATGGTTTAAGGAATATCTAAGTCTCTAAAAATCATTATTTTTTAAATTGTGATATACTTAATTGGTGTTTGAAATATAATCAAGTCTTACAAACTTCTTAAATAGGTCCAATACAACCACATTGAGAATGGATTCTTGCGTAGTCTTGCTTATAGACCTAATAGACATCAAGCGCCATTCAGTGTATTTTGTTAATGGATATAAATTTCACACTGATCGCCATGGTAGCGCAACATCAACAATGAACAGTGGAGTTTGTATTTCGGATCCAAAATTTGGGGATTACTATGGATGGATAAAAGTGATTATACAAGTTGAATATCAAGAACAGCCTTTAAAACAAATTGTACTATTCAACTGTGAATGGTTTGATCTATCTGTGAATGTTGGTGTTAAGAAGCATAATCTATATAATTTGATTGATGTTAAACATCATCATCAATATAAAAAATATGAACCTTTTATTTTTGCGATGCAAGCAATTCAAGTGTGCTATGTGCCTTATCCTAGCAAGAAAAAAGACAACGATGATTGGTTAGCTGTATTGAAGGTCAAACCTCGTAATATTGTTGAATTACCTAATGAGGAAGTGGGGATAAGTTTAGAGTTGAATGTTCCATTCCAAGTTGAAGAAGTTGAAGTCCATGAGATAGGCATAAATACTTCCATTGATGGAGATATACACTTACATGATCCAAATAGAGATGTGATTGAAATAGGTGAACTAGCTGACGATGGATTATTGGCAGAGCAGTAGAAAATTCAAGAAGAATCTAAAGAAGAGCACAAAACTAAAGAAGAGGATGAAACTGAAGAAGAGTACAAATCTGAAGAGGATGAAGAAATGGAAGAAGAGAAGAAGAACCTGAAGCAGAATATAAACTGAGGGTGAGGAAGACTTTGAAGAAAAAATAGATAGTGACTAATGCGTAGTAAATAACAACTCTTCTTCGTTAAATGTGTTGGCTTCAATAGTACCTTTGAATGCTCAATCAAAAGTGGTAAAAAATGTGAATGAGTTAGTGACTCAATTGATTCCTTCATTGACAGAACATATGCTTCCTGCGTAGATAGAAAATATGCTTCCCGGATTGGTAGAGCGGGGGACTGAGTTAATTTATTCAGTTTTGCATCAACCTGCTACTGATAACACTGATGAGATTCGTGCATCAAAATCTGATAATGGTCATGAGTTTTCAACCTAACATTAGTTTACACTATTTGTTTAGAGTTTATTATTATGTAGTTGGATGTTTTGTACTTAAAGGCACAACTATATGCCGTCTATTTTGAACCTCTATGAAACATTTAGTATGAATATTAGTTATTTTCAATGTATTGTGTTTTATAAGTTGCAGCTACTATCCTCTCTATTGCATCCAATTGAGCAAGTTATTTTTACACAAATGACTAAAAAATTTAGCGATGAATGATTGAAAAAATTGGTGATGGATATCTTTTGTAGCTAAAACAAGCATGAAAATTAAATCTCACGACAAATTTGCTATAAAATATTTTTCTCACTGCTAGCAATGGACTAGCGACAGATGATTCGTTGCTAATAAGAATCAATGACGAAATTAACAATGAATTACAACCACAAAAATGTTAAATTAGCATCAGTTATTTTTGTCGCTAAAAACTACAATTGATATATTACATCATTATTTTGTCGTTATTATTGCGATAGATGTAATTTTTTCATCATTAAGTGCTTAGCACCAGCATTTTAGCAACAGATGATATTCCGTCGCTATTCCGTCGCTAAATCATTTTAGCTATTGCTATTTAGCGATGAAATTTATCCATCGCGAAACATAAAAATTTTTGTAGTGTTTGTCAAAACCCAAACTAAGGCCTAGATGTGATACAACGAATGGGGAACCCAAAGGGACCCAAGCCAAACGAGCCTCCTAGCATATCATATACACATTCTTGGTCGCGGAAGCGAGATAAACAATAAGAGAAAACATAAACAAGGGAAATAGGAACTAAGGGAGAGAGTTTAATACTTAAATTACATGGATGAGTCAAAACTTAAGCATAATACATAACTTGTCCAACAACACTTTTAGATATAGAACTTAGACGGGGGCCAAGACAAGCAACCGGGCTCACACTCATAGTACTGACCGTAAGTATTCCAAAATATACAAGATGTAGTCTAAGCATAATCATGAAAGAAGATAGATATTATCCTCGGACATGAGGACTCACCAAAGCTAATTTGAACAATCCATCTAGCCACATGAAGGGGAATCAATAGGAGTTCTGGTTCCTATATGGTAATATCATGTAGGCATAGTGTATGCGTTAGTACGTCTGAGTGTATTACATATGTAGGATGCAGTGCAATAAGAGATAGAGAACATATTCGAAATGCATATTTAGGCAATAAATGAGCATATAACAATATGACATGCATGAATAATACTTGTAGTAAATCATGCTTACATATGACATATTACGTGTGTAGGAAGAGACCATCACTAGTAACCAAGGTCTACCACCTCCTTGGCGAGGCAACTGAGGTACAAACCCCTTAACATGGTTGCATGGGACTACTACCTCCTGGGTGAGGCAATTAAGATACAAACCCCTCCCTCCCAACATGGTTGCACGGGCCTACTGTCTCCTGAGCGAGGCAATTGAGGTACAAACTGCCCAACATGGTTGCACGACCCTACTACCTCCTAAGTGAGATAATTGAGTTACTAACCCCCCAACATGATTGCACGGGCCTACTACCTCTTGAGCAAGGAAATTGAGGTATATACCCCCAACATGGTAGTTCGAGCCTACTACCTCCCCAACGAGGCAATTGATCAACTTCCAACATTATAGACACTTTTCATGAAATGAAACACATTTATACCATCTTTTATTCATCATAAAGTCATACAATTCATATGTCATGCAATAAAACATCAATGGCTCAAGAACCCTAAACTGGACATTTTATCAAACACTTGTTGGGTGTATAATGCTAGTGTAAAATCATGCAATTAAAGAGTGAAATCATGCAAGAAATCTTGAAGTAAATCATCCCACCAATACTTGGTAACACATCATACAATATACATCAAAAACCTTCATCAAATCTCAAGATAAATCAAAGATTCATAGCTCAAAACATGCTAAAATAGTTACACTTTTACAAAACCCCAACATAGTTCGTAGTCAAATTCATAAAAGAAAACCCATAAGTAAAATCAACTTAGAAACATGAAATTTGTGTAAAAATGAAGTTTGGGTACCATGGGTGAAAGGACGCAATGGTTGAAACCTACATACCTTGACTTTGGAGAATTCCTTGGTCAAGATGGAGATGAGAACTTGAAGCTTGAGAGAAATCCTTGAGATCCAGATAAGTTTTGGGACTTGAAATTTGGGGTGAAATATTTGTCTAAGTGGTTGAGGGACTTTTGGGGAATGTCATATATGATATTAAGGTGAAATATAGCTAAGTATAAGTATTTTCACGCATAAGAAGACTTAGGCCCAAGACCCAAAAGTCTTGGACCGAACTAATAAAATTGGATAAATTTAACACTGTGGCGTGGCCCTAGCGCGTCGCGTCTGGGACGTGATTCTTCGGTGGAATTTGCAAACTTAAAAAATTGAAATTGTGAGTTGCTAGCTCTAAAATTGGGGTTAGACCCATTTTCCACTCAATTTTGCCCCCTGATCAAGAATATGAAGTCAAATTTTTGATATCATGCTTGAATTTTGAGATATATAGAAATTACGATTCTGGACATTTCCTGGACACATTTTCGGGCACTTTTTGGGGTTGTTTCAAAAAGTACAACCAAATTGCAAATAATTAAACTACCTAAAAGTTCAAAAGCTAAAACAAAACATAGCTACAACTATTACATCAAATATCTTGGGTTGTCTCTCAAGTAGCACCTGATTTAGTGTCGCAGCATGACTTGGACAACTTGGTTACTCAAACATCACCAAGTGCCTAAACATCCTTCTTCATATCATCTGGCCTCTTCATTAACTAACATGGATATTGAATACAACTGGTTTTCCATTCAATCTAAACATGAGTTGGCCAACTTCTATATCTACTAGTGCTCTACAGTGGCTAGGAAGGGTCTTCCTAAGATGATTGAGACTTCGAAGTTGACTTCACAATCTAGGATCACAAAGTCTGCGGGGAATATGAATTTCTCAACTTTGACGAGTACATCATATAGTATCCCTACTGGCTTCTTCACCATGTGGTCAGCCATAAACCACCACATGTTCATTAGAGTAGGAGCTCCCAATCCTAGCTTCTTGAAGACCGCAAAGGGCATTAGGTTTATGCTAGCACCAAGATCACACAATGCCCTTGCAAACACCACATCTCCAATAGTGCAGGGTATGGTGAAAGCACTGGGATCTTCTCGCTTTTACACCAAGGACCTTATCGTAATTGCATTGTAATGATGTAGCTCTTGGGGAGCTCCTGACTTACAGTGCACTTCTTTGTAACCAAGTCCTTCATAAACTTTGCATACCCTGACATCTTCTCTAATGCCTCAATGAGAGGGATGTTGATCTAGAGTTATTTTAGCATGGAGAGAAGTGTTTGAACTTTACCTCCTCCTCCTTCTTTATCATGTTTTGAGGGAAGGGAGGAGGAGGCGGAGGAATAGGCTTCAACTTTTGTGGCGCCTCTATAGCATCACTCACCCTATCCTTGACATGATCATCTTCAGTATCAACATCCTTGACCTCAACTGCTTCCTCTCAAACAACATCATCATCTATTGGCATGGGAGGATCAATAGTACTCTTATCACCATGAGCAGTAACCACCATACACTGGCCCTCATTCTTTGGGTTTTGAACTATATTGCTATGCAATGTGCCTCTCTAAAGCTGGTTGACTTGAGTTGATACTTGACCAAACTATTGCTCAATTTGATTGATAGCAACTGAATGAGACTCGATTTTCTTATTTATGCTGGAGATGTCAGACTTCATCGCCTTAAAGGTCTCATCCTGTGTCTCAGCTTTCTTCAACAAGTGGTCAAACATCTCCTCAACTTTGGAACTACTATTATTGATATTGGAATTTGTGGTGGTAGATATGGACCATTTCTATAGCCATCTCTGCGGTACCAATCTGCATCTCTGTCTTGACCTCGATTCCTATCGTAGTAACCTCCACGGTTGTCTCTGAAAGCATCATCTCTATTATAGTTCCGACCTTGGTTTCCTTGACCTAGGTACCAATAATTAAGATTTGATCCTTGGGCATTGGTCCGAAAACGCCCATCTGATCAATAATGAAGCAAGTGTCCTTCTCATAGTAGAGATCCTCGTACACGGGTACTCAGGGAGGCTGGTGCACAATTGCCTTAACTTGTTCATAATTTTGTTTCATCATCACCTTTATAGCTGTATGGATTCGAGAAAGCTTTTGCATTATCTCCTTATTTATTTTAGCTTGCTCTAAACTAATACTGACAGTGCATGAACTTTTGGTAGATAACCTGTCTCTTTGTCCCCATGCACGATTTGTCTTAACCACCCTTTCTATCCTCTCATCAATCCTTGCAAATAGTGAATCCAAGAACATGTCCAATATGATGGTATCAGCATATGCTTGACTATTCTCGTCCAGGTCATGGTAGAAGATCTCCACTAAGGCATCACCAATAATTTTGTTGTCTGGGTCACTCCTCAATCACTTTGTGAATCACTTCCTTGTAGTACTGATCTAGTAACCTAGAAGTTGTTCAAAGTTGTTGATTTGATTTTTCAACTTGAGCATCTTCGATCTCTAGAATCCTTTTACAACTCAGCCCAACTGGTGACCAAACTTTGTGGGAGCTCGGATTGCAAAAGCATTGCATTTCCTATTAGAGATAATGGAAATACACAAAGAAACACAACATCCGTAGACAAATTATGTATTCCCATGACATTCTTACAAACAAACGCAATATTGTGTAGATGACTATGCGAATCCTTTGATTGTAGGCCCATAAACAATTCATGGTCTTGCAGCATCTGAACTAACCCACTCAACACTACGAACACTGTATCAGCCAATAGCGCCAGTAACATACTAGCTCGAGTATCCTCCAAAGCCATAGGTTCAGTCGATATTGGTTCCACTGATAAGCTTTAGCATTAAAGTCTTATGGCTGTTGAGCAATGTCCTCAAGAGGAGGAGGGTTGTTATTATTTACATTCTCATTCTCGTTCTGGTTCAGAGCTATATTTTCCATGTTGTTTACATTATCTTGGACCATCCTAATTAGTCTTATCTAGATCTCTGGGTAAAATGGAGTCAGGGGAATGCCTCGACTTTGCGTATTATGCATACACGTGTACCCTGACATAAAACAAAAACAACAAAAACAAAAAATAGGGGAAATAAGGATTAATTCTCAAATTACTTGAATTAGATAAGTCTAGCCATATTCCTGGCAATGGCACCAAAATCTTGATGTCACCCTAGCTACACCTCCTTTTTTAGGCTAAAGCAGTCATTGTCAAGCTATATAACCTAACCAAGGTTAAGGTCGAATCCCATAAGGAATATGGTATACTTAGAAGAATTCAATGGAATCTTGGTTGACTAACCAACTAATCTCCCCCAAAAAGGGGGGAGGGGGTTATAACAACTATGAAAAGTAATCCCAAACTAAGACAAGTGTTAAACTAGTATGAAAAGTAACTAGGGTATTATGTTCTCTATGATTCCCTAACTCAAGATAACCAGATAATCGAATTCTTTTCCAACGTGTAGCATGTAAAATGGTAAGTTAAGTTCACAAACACCTTTGACCCAAGCTGTCACGATTCAAGCCTAGGGCCTAGACGTGACACGGCAAATAAGGAACCTAAAGGCAACCCAAACAAGCCTCTTAGCCTATCGTTTGCACATCCTTGGTTGTTGAATATAAAAGCAAATAATCAACAAATAATTCTAAGGGAATAGGGCTTATGACTCACACTATGGGGATATATAGGGGAAAGGGATTTGGAAGAATCACATAACAAGCATATGCTAAGGGGAGGGTAAGTAGGACTCAAACAATGGTGAAATAGGGACTTGGGGCTTCCATCATATTCCATCAACATCAAAATAAATAATATCCCATAAGTGATAGGGTCTAAAAGATAGTGTCACAACCCAATCCTAGGGCCTAGACGTAACCGGCCAATGGGGAACCCGAAGGAACCCCAAACAAGCCTTATAGCATATCATTATACATCCTTGGTCATGGAAACAATTAAAATAACAATAAGGGATAAACATAAACAAGGGGAAGTGGGACTAAAGGAGAGATAGAGAAAAGTAGTAATACTTAAATAGCATAGATGAGTCAAGCTCAATCATAACACACAACTTGTCCAACAACACCTCTAAATATAGATACTTAGTGGGGGCCAAGACAAAGCAACCGGGCTTACCCTCATTGTCAAAGTAGCAACATAAGAAGAAAGTATCAATACATTGCATAAGAAACATAGACCAGTGCCCCCGAAATGGAGGACTCACCAACAAGCTTGAGTGAAACATTCGAGCCACGTGATGGAAATGTTTAAGCGGGGCTTCGATTCCTACATAGTGATATCATGTAGGCATAGAGTATGTGTTAGTACATTGGAATATACTAAGTATGTAGGATGCAATACAACAAGATATAGGCATTATAATGAAAATGCATAATTATAACAAGAGATAATATATTAGCAACATGCCATGCATGAACAATGCTTATAGTAAAACATGCTTGAAAATAATCATTCTTACATAACTTGTTTAACCCAATAAGATAACATGATTGGATCATCCAAATACCTTGTACTAAAGGGTGAGGGATATAACATGTGTCATAACCCTTTCTAGTAGGTAATGGGTAGTACATGAGATAAGGAAGAGCACATGAGGGTAAAAGGTAGCATAAGTCATAACCCCTACATCTGTGCATATTAGGGTAAGGCATTCCACAAAGTTCATAACCCCTTCATATGAGTATATTTCTTAACCTCAAATCATACATGAGCGTAAGGAGTACAACATAGTTCATAACCCCTATATGTGAATATGAGTGCATGACATAACCTCAAATGAGTACATAGCATAACCTCAAATCATACACGAGGATAACGAGTATCACATAGTTTATAACCCCTACATGTAGATATGAGTAAGTGAATAACATAACTTCGTATATGAGGGTAAAGTGTACAACATAGTTCATAACCCCTATATGTAGGAATTGGACTTGCACTAGAGGGTAAAACACATAGCATAATTATAACCCCTTCTAGTAGGCTTACGATACATAAGAATATGAACCTTAGCATAAGAATCCAATAACTCATCAAAAATTCCCAAGAATGTAACAACATGAAAACCCAATAATTCACTTGCAATACCATAGGTGTTTTACATGATTAAATAGACACATATATATTCCTTTCATCATTATATACATACATTCTTTTTCATTATCATTTGGTTATGATATACATAAATCATTTCATCATCTTTTCATCATCTATAATTATCACAACATCATTCAACTCATAATACATGCATTGGACCTTCAATTCCTCAAGAAACCCTAGCCGGACATTTTATCAAACACTTAGAGTGTATGTAGTACTAGTGTAAAACCATGCAATTCAAGAGTGAAATCATGCTAGTCAATTCAATGTAAAACCTTCAATAGATACTTGGTAACCCCTTCAAACAATATACAACAAAGCCCTTCATCAAATCTTTCAATAGATCTTAGATTCATAGCTCAAAACATATCAAAATAGACACACTTTTCATAAACTCCGACATAGTGTGTAGTGATTTTCGTAATAAATAAGACCCATGAGCAAATCAACTTTAAATCATGCAATTTTGAGAAAAAGGAAGCTTGGGTATCATGGGTGAAAGGAACCCATGAAAGAAACTTACATACCTTAGCTTTGGAGATGCACTTGGTAAAGATTAGAGATGGAAACTTGAAGCTTAAGTGAAATCCTTAAGATTGGGCTTGAGTTTTGAGACTTGAATTTAGGGTGAAATATTAGACTAAGTGTTTGAGAGGATATTGGGAAATGTTAAGGATGATATGATGGTGGAATAAGACTAAGTATAGGTATTTTCATGTATGGGAACCCTTAGGCCCAAGACTTAAAAATCTTGGATCAAAAAATAAAACTGGACCATTTTTAACACATGTGCGTGTCGCCCAGGGTACGCAAAAATAATTCTGGAAATTGCATATTACAATTTTTGACTTTTGCTATGGTTACTCTAAAAATCGGGTAAGATGCATCTCCCACTTAATTTTGACCCCTAAACAAGAATATGAAGTCGAATTTTGAAATAACAAACATAATTTTAGATATGTGGAAATTACGATTCCAGACATTTTTGAGTACATTTTTGGGTACTTTTTAGGGTCACTTCATTATCTCCCCCTTAGAAACATTAGTCACCGAATGTCAATGAAATGCATATGAGAAGAGTAATCATAAACAAATCAGCTCCAACAAGAATGCAACAATACATTTAAACACCATTTTCAAAGTATCAACATAAGTGTCAAAAATCATCATGAACTTGTTTACATACACATGGATACATGCAAATGACATAGGGGCTGAAACATAAGGCTTCGAATCATGAAAGGACTAGACATATCATCCTAAGCTCGAATAGAATTGAAAGATATATAGATGTTATTTCTCCATGCCTGCTCCACAAGAGACACTTTCAACTTGATGAACCTTCCAAAGAGCCTTACGAATACCACATCCTCATCAATCAACTTTGAACACACACAACAGCCACTTAGTACTAAGTCACCATCTCCCCTTTGGATTAAGACCTCCAACTTTATCAAGATGGAAATCGATG
The DNA here is from genome assembly GCA_025642045.1 of Solanum sejunctum. Lineage (NCBI taxonomy): Eukaryota > Viridiplantae > Streptophyta > Magnoliopsida > Solanales > Solanaceae > Solanum > Solanum sejunctum. The sequence continues at coordinate 28,730 of JAOTQJ010039750.1, forward strand.
CCATACTTAACTAGACCCCTTCAACCATAGAAGATTCGGAACAACCAAAGCCACTATATCACCATTCTCAACCTCGTCCACCCTAGTCAACCAGTGAACTCCTCCAACCACGTTCTTGTCACCCAAAGGTCTCCACTTCCCATAATTAGCAAGCAACGTCACCTCCTCTGAATTCATAACATCACCCTCAAATGATTCACAAGATCTCCCTCATTACCGAAAACAACCAATATATCATCACCAAGAATCACCATAAACGTAAGAGGTAGAGATTAAAGACCCTATTCATGAGACCCATAAAACACAATCGGTGCATAAGTCAAACCCAAAGACACCACCACAAATTAAAGATATCAGGAAGGACATCAAGACTCACTGATCACCGGAAATAACTCAACAGAAATAACTTAGGGTCAACACCCCTAACTCTTACAAGATGAAAAATGCAATCCCTTAGAGATCAATTGTACCTTAAAACAAGGAATGGACTTACCCCTTCACTACCACTCAAGGACGGATTTAAAATGGAATTGGGATTTAACTTTATAGGCCCCACCATCTATGCAGACACAACATGCATGCAACTAACCAACCCAAGAATGATATCAAAATCCAACACATCAAATCCAACAAGTCACAAGGCAAGACCTAATGCAATAAGAACATGGACTAGTATTGATGACCTTCTAGCAACAATAGACTCAACAAAGGTGTAGACACCAAAGGTTCACATAACCACTCGGAACACACATGAAGCCCAAAAGCAACAAGTGGAAAAATGAAAGGAATAGGAACACCCAAACTTTCCCATGCATACACATCAAAGTCAAAGAAACTCACCTTGGTCTTGAGGACGACCCTCCTTGCCATTGTTCCAGATATGATGGCATCAATAAGCTTGTGACATTCTTTTTCACACTTGTAATATGTTCTTGAATTCTTAAAACATTTGCCACAGTGATGCCTTTCACATTTTGGGCATTTTGGAAAACTCATTCCACCATCGCCTCCTTGAAACCGGTCATCCTCAAATCGACCCCTCTTGGACTTCCTACTCCTTTTCTTCCTAAGCTTCTCCACCTCTATTTTTTTGGCATAGGTCATCAAACGGGACAAGTCCATATCACTAATCAACATAGTAGACTAGCATTCTTCACTCACCCAGTTGGACATACCCATCACAAACTTGTTTATTCTAGCCCTTGGGTCGACAACCAAGTGAGGAGCATACTTAGAGATTTGGTTGAATTCGAGGCATACTCCCTCACACTCATTGACCCTGCTCTCTAATTCCTAAATTCTACCAATTTGGCTTCCCTAAGCTCAAGAGGGAAGAACCAATTGAGGAAAGCTGCCTTGAACTCCTCTCAAAGCACCACATCGTTGATTCCCTTCTCCTCCATCCATTGATTGTACCATATATGTGCTACCCCCTTTAGTTGGTTGGCAGCCAACTCCGCCTTATCTTCCGATCTAATACCCATGATGGCTAATACCTTATAAATCTCATTAATAAACTCTTGTGGGTCCTCATCCACCTTTGACCCATAGAACTCCAGCAGGTTTATCCTCATGAAGTCTCTCACCCAAGAAGTCGGTGTAGGAACATGAGGGGCTTGGGCCCCTTGATTGGGTTGATTAGCCATAACTTATGCAAGTAAGGTGAGAGCATCTCGGAGCTTTCCATGAGTAGGTTGAGCCTCGGGGGCACGGGCTCTTCTTCCTCTTATGTTGGGCATGATCAACTAGCATGACAAAGAACAATTGTAAAGAGGGAAAGACTTACTCCAACTCTATAGCACGAGTTAGAACATGAAGAAGGGAAACATCTACTAAAACGTCTCATGGCCTCTTACTCATAATTGTGGTGCACAACACAACCATGAATAAGACTCTAATCGATGTTGTGTGTTAGACTTGGAAGATATAACAACCTAGTGCTTTGATACCACCTTTGTCATGACCCAAGCCTAAGGTCTAGATGTGACTGGCTAATGGAGAACCCGAAGGAACCCCAAACAAACCTCAAAGCATATCATTACACATCATTGGTTGCGGAAGTAACTAAAATAACAATAAGGGATAAACATAAACAAGGGGAAGTAGGACTAAGGGAGAGATCGAGAAAGAGAGTAATACTTAAATACCATATATGAGTCAAGCTCAAGCATAATACATAACTTGTCCAACAATACCTCTAAACATAGATACTTAACAGGGGCCAAGACAAAGCAACCAGGCTCACCCTCATAGTCAAAGTAGCAACATAAGAATAAAGTATCAATATACCATAAAAACATAGAGAAATGTCCCCAAAATAGAGGACTCACCAACAAGCTTGAGTGAAAACATGCTAGCCACGTGGGTGGAGATTCTTAAGCGGGGCTCCTGTTCCTACATGGTGATATCATGTAGGCATAGAGTATGTGTTAGTACATTAGTATGTACTAAGTATGTGGGATGCAATGCAACAAGAGATAGGCAATATAATCAAAATGCACAATCAAAACAAGAGATAGCATATTAGCAACATGGCATGCGCGAACAATGTTTGTAGTAAAACATGCTTGAAAATAGTCATTCTTACATAGCTTGTTTAACCTAATAAGATAACATGATTATATTATCCAAATATCTTGTACTAGAGGGTGAGGGATATAGCATGAGTCATAACCTCTTCTAGTAGGTAATGGGTAGTATATGAGATAATGAATAGCACATGAGGGTCAAAGGTAGCATAAGTCATAACCCCTACATCTGTGCATATGAGGGTAAGTCATTCCACATAGTTCATAACCCTTTCATATGAGCATATTTCATAACCTCAAACCATACATGAAGGTAAGGAGTACAACATAGTTCATAACCCCTACAAGTGAATATGAGTGCATGGCATAACCTCAAATGAGTACATAGCTAACCTAAATCATACACGATGGTAAGGAGTATCACATGGTTCATAACCCCTATATGTATACATGAGTAATTGAATAGCATAACTTCGTACATGAGGGTAAAGTGTACAACATAGTTCATAACCCCTATATGTAGGAATTGGCCTTACACTAGAGGGTAAAACACATAGCATAATTCATAACTCCTTCTAGTAGGCTTCACAATACACAAGAACATAACAAGATGAGACCCAATAATTCACTTGCAATATCATAGGTGCTTTACATGATTAAACACACATATATACATTACTTTCATCATTATATGCAGACATTCCTTTTCATCATCATTTGGTCATCACATAGATACATCATTTCATCATCATTACATTATCATATAATCATTGTAACATCATTCAACACATAAGACATACATTAGACCTTTAATTCCTCAAGAAACCCTAGCTGGACATTTTATCAAACTTTTAGAGGGTGTGTAGTGTTAGTGTAAAACCATGCAATTTAAGAATGAAATCATACTAGTCAATTCAATGTGAAACCTTCAATAGGTACTTGGTAATGCCCTCAAACAATATACAACAAAACCCTTCATCAAATCTTTCAATAGATCTTAGATTCATAGCCCAAAACATATAAAAACAGACATACTTTTCATAAACCCCAACACAGTGTGTAATGACTTTCATAATAAATAAGACCCATGAGTAAATCAACTTTTAATCATGCAATTTTGAGGAAAAGGAAGCTTGGGTATTGTGGGTGAAAGGAACCCATGAAAGAAACTCACATACCTTAGCTTTGGAGATGAACTTGGTGAAGATTAGAGATGGAGACTTGAAGCTTGAATAAAATCCTTGAAGAAATCCTTAAGATTGGTCTTGAGTTTTGGGGCTTGAATTTAGTGTTAAATATAAGACTAAGTGTTTGAGAGGATATTGGGGAATGTTAAGAATGATATGAGGGTGAAATAAGGCTCAGTATCGGTATTTTCACGTATAGAAACCCTTAGGCCAAAGACTTAAAAGTCTTGGACCAAAAAATAAAATGAGACCATTTTTAACACATGTGCGCGTCGCCCAGGGAACGCAAAAATAGTTCTGGAAATTGCATTTTGCAATTTGCAACTTTTGCAATGGTTGCTCTAAAATTCGGGTTAGACCCATTGTCCACATAATTTTGAACCTTTAATAAGAATATGTAGTCAAATTTTCAAAATAACAAATGCATTTTTAGATGTATGGAAATTAAGGTTTTAGGCATTTCTAAGGTACATTTTCGAGCACTTTTTGGGGTCGTTTCAGATAGGAATCCACAAGCTCAATATCACATCATTGGTACATAGCATAGCATCCAACAACACCTCTAAAAATAAATAGGGTGGGGTCCAAGACATGTCCAAGGCTCACCTCAAACTAGGAAGTGAAATAAATTCTCAACATAAGCAAAATAGAAGTAGGATATTTTCCCCAAACTAGAGGACTCACTACCAGCCAAACCTTTTATGATCCAAATGAGAGCCCTCGTGGAGGATATCGAGAAGCGTTGGTCCCTACGTTGTTGAATCATGTAGGCAAATATTATGCATTAATACTTTGAATGTACTAGTGTGTGGGCATGCAATGTACAAAACATGAGTCATAAAACTAGTGAACAACATGATCATTTAGAAACATCACTTGAACTGTAAAACATAAGATATTGAGGGACATAGCTTATCATACATAAGTAAAATAGTCATATCCTTTGGAAAAATATTGCTTTTAAATCAAAGAAAGAACCTTATGATATAAATGAGACTGTAGAAATCATAATGAAGGACACCATACATACTTGGAAAGAAGGTAATATACCTTTATGAGAAATACCAATGTCAATAACAAAGGACCATAACGTATGTGAAGAAAACCATATAAGCTTTAGAGACAATGAGTTATACAACTTTAAGATACCCTTGGACATGACATAAAGGAACCATCATAATCATCATAAGAGGGACAACTTAGGACCATAAGGAGAACTTGAACATGTGCGAGAGGAACCTTTAACCCACATAAATCATGTGAGCTAAGACATGGATTCCCGATGTTTTCCCTACACTAGCAGAAAAGGGGAAGTCACTTGTTATGGAAACCTCCTAATATGCTTAAGTGGATCCACTAAAGCAAGCTACTAAGCAACCTCTAATAATGGTTGGTCTAGAAGTCATCCTCTACTATCGGTGACCCCTATTTCCTACGGTGGCATGTAGTTATGGGACGATTGGATTCTACTAATGGTCTCTTTCCCTAGATATGGGAGTATCCACATCTATCCCAAGGTCCACACGTGGCTAAGTGTGACTCTTACTGAATAACCAAAGATATGAATCAAAGAAACACCTAGTATGGAGAGGTATTTTACTAGCCCATTCTAAAGAACTTTCAAATGTAGATCATCATCATCAAGATAGATCCTAAATCTAGTTTATGCCTCAATCATTAATTCATACTAAACTTCATACGACTAGTCCCATAGGACATAAAAACATAAGGGTAATCATGACATGCACAATTTGTATACCATAATATGTATAATCTCATAATAGCTCAATATAATCAAAGAGTAGCTTATCAAAACCAATGCTTCATAAAATGAATGAAAGGGCTTCATATCACTCAAAACATTCACAGTGTTCTCAAGAGTTCATAGCATGCATAATGGCCCTTCACGATTCTTAACATTCATAATTTAAATGTCTTACAATAGGACTTTCATCAACATAGAATTTTGTCAATTAATTTAGCAAAAACTTGGTGGATAATATGTGCATAATCTTAAAATTATATAATTCAAGAGTATAAAACAAAAGAGGAGTAAAATTAATTTATTTGGAAATCATTCAATTCAACCCACCAACATTGTAGTAGAAACCCCAATTTGGGGGTCATGAAATACATCTTAAAAGTGCACAATCTTTCATATTTTATATAATTCACATTATGCATACCTTCAATACATATAAATCAACTCATGTAATAAGCCTTCAATAGATATTCATGTTTAATCAATCAACACGTCAAGAATCCAAACTCAAATCATGTTTATAATGCATAATAAAACTTATCCATAAAGTATTCAACCTTAAAGTCATGAGAGTAATCCACTAATATTGTAGTAAAATCCTAATTTTGGGCATCATGAAATCCAACTAAAATTGATAAGTTCTTTTATAGTTTTTCATAGCATCATAGAATGCATAACTTTACTATAAGAAGATCCATCACAATATCAAACCCCTATGGAAACAGCCGCTTTATGTTTTTAAACATAGGGGTTAGGTTGCGTACATCCAACCCCCCCTCACCCCGCAATGAGTGGGAGCCTTTTGAGGCACTGGGGTATGTTGATGATGATGTTGATGATGTATGGAATTTAAACATAATAAAATCATTATTTGAAGAATTCAAATAAAATTCATGTCTAAAATGCATTATAAGAATTAGCCATAAGGAATCGAACCTTGAAATTATGTAATTTCATGAAAAAAGAGAAATTGAGCTCCATGGGTGAAAGGACCTATAGATGAAGACCCATATACCTTAAAATTAGAGTTTCATGAAGAAAAACTTGAGGAGGACTTGGTCTTCACTTGGTTTTCTTGAATTGCAAAGCAAGTTCTTGAAGTCTTGAGATTGAATGGAAGGTTTGAGAAGATTGGAGAGGACTTTTGAGAGGTTTTTATAAGTTTTAGGTATAGAAAATGGCTGAAAAATGAGGGATTCCCATCTATATAGACATTAGGTTATTACTCAATCGCCCTTTAGTGAAAAAGAAAATTTTTGGGACTTTTTGACCTAAGGCGCGGCAAGTCCGCATCACAGACTTGTCATCAACCCTACTGGTTTGTGCAATTTCATAAAAGAAATATTTTATGACACGGGCAACATATACCTTATGGGTAACCATTTTCCCATGTAATTTTACCCTATGAACGAGAATATGAAGTCAAATTTGCAAAATAATATGCAAATTTTACAAAATTAGAAAAAATGCATAATAGGGTCTTTCCGAGCTACGTCGAGGGTGGTTACAATATCCCCCCTTGGGAACGTTTGCCTTCAAATCTGAATAGAGATAGAATGAATAGAATGGAACAACATCTATCAACTTCTTACGATCATAAAAATGCAAATCAAACATTGTTTTCATGCAACTTTCAAAGTCTTTGATGTGGACATCATTTTAAAAGCATGAGTAGCACTTTTTTTGTAATTGCATATGAAACTTCAATCAACTTACTCATGAGCATATATGCATAATATGTATCATGTCAAGACTAAATAAATGATGTATGAGATTGAACATGAACTACGATTGTTATCAATATTTCAATACAACCATTTACGAAAACACCAGCCATAACACCACAACTTAAGAAACCATTTTGTACCAACCATTACCATATTCAAGGAAATACATACATATCAGGTATAACATTACGAGCTCTCCCTCTTCCCTTCCTTATGAAAACCAAGCAATCCCTTCTCTTATACCCTAACTCACCACACTCAAAGAAACCTTCATGACCTACCAAGCACACTCCTAGGTGCATCTTACTACACTTGTGACATTTAGGATATGGATTTTTTCCTTCTTACTCCTAGCCTCTAGTATCTTTGTAAATGACGATCCACCCTCATCAAAACGAGCTCTCTTAGACTCTCTTGATTTCTTTCTCATCTTTTCATCTTTGATTTGCTCCACATAAGTCATGAGTCTTGACATATCTATCTCCTTTACTAGCATGGCATTCGGCACTCTTGGACAAGCAAGTTGAATAATCTTGACATAAATTTGCTCATTCTTGCTCGGGGGTCGGCAACCAATGAGGAGGCATACTTGGAGAGATGGGTGAACTTGAAGGGATACTCCGTCACACTCATATTCCCTTACTTAAGGTTGATAAATTCTTGCATTTTTGTTTCCTCCAACTCTAAGGGAAAAAAATGATCTAGAAATGCATCCTTGAACTCTCCCCAAGAAATAGGACCCAAATTTTCACTCCTCTCATTTGACCATTGAGTGTGCCATATTTGAGCAACCCCATTCAATTGGAAGCTCGCTAACTCGTATTTTCCTCCAAACTCACGCCCATAGTGGCCAATACCTTATGCAGCTCGTCCACAAACTCTTGAGCATCCTCCTCCACCTTTCAACCATGAAAGTTGGGAGGATTAATCCTAGTAAAATCCTTTACCCTTGAAGCTGGGGTGGACGGATTCAGAACATTAGCACCTAGGTTGATTTGATTGGCAAATACTTGCACCATAATGGTGAAAATGTCCCTAAACTTCGCATGAGAACATTCTCATCTTATTGCATGGGAAGGGCTTGATCTTCGCCATCACCCATTCGAGAAGGTACTCTTCTTTGCAACATCTTCTAGAAATGGAAAAAAGGGCATTGTTAATAAAAGGAAGAACCTTACATATATCTAATGGCATGACATAAATCATTATGAAGTGAAACATTTCCTAAAATGCCTCATAACCTCCTATTCATAGTTGTGGCGCGCTTCACAATCATGAAAACAAGATTGTACTTGATGCGGTATGCTAGATGTCCGAGGACTATTTATGAACCTAGTGCTCTGAAACTAAGTTTGTCATGACCCAAGCCTAGGGTCTAGATACGACACGACGAATGAGAAATCGAAAGGCAACCCAAACAAGCCTCTTAGTATACACTCTTGGTTGTAAAATACAGAAACAAACTTTTAATTAATAATTCTAAGGGAATAGAGACTAATGACTCACACTAAGGGGATATATAGGGGAAAGGGATTTTCATGAATCACATAACAAACATATGCTAAGGGGAGGGTAAATAGGACTCAAGCTATAGGGACATAGTGACTTGGGACTTCCATCATATTCCATCAATATCAAAATAAATAATATCACATAGGGGATAGGGTCTAAAGGATAGGAATCCATAAGCTCAACATCACATCATAGGTACATAGCATAGTATCCAACAACACCTCTAAACATGAATAGGACGAGGGCTAAGATATGTCCAAGGCTCACCCTCAAACTAGAAAGCATAGTGAAATAAATTCTCAACATAAGTAAAATATAAGTAGGATATTGTCCCCGAACTAGAGGAGTCACTAATACCAAAACCTTTTATGATCCAAATGCTAGCAACATGGAGGATATCGAGGAGCACCAGTCCCTACCTAGTTAAATCATGTAGGCAGAAAGTATGCATTAGTACTTTGAATGTACTAGTATGTGGGCATGCAATGCACAAAACATGAGCCAAGAACTAGAGAATAACAAGATCATTTAGAAACACCACTTGAACTGCAAAACATAGAATAATGAGGGATATAGGTTATTATGCATAAGTAAAATAGCCATATCCTTTTGAAAAGTATTGCTTTTAAATAAAAGAAAGAACCATCTAATATAAATAAAACTCTAGAAATAATAATAAAGGACACCATACATACTTGGAAAGATGGTAATATACCTTTATGAGAAATACCAATGCCAACAATAAAGGACTATAACACATGCGAAGAAAACTATGTAAGCTTTAGAGACAATGAGTTATACAACTTGAAGACACTCTTGGATATGACATAAGGAACCATCATAATCATCATAAGAGGGACAACTTAGGACCATAAGGAGAACTTGAACATCAGTGAGTGCAACCTTTAATCGATATAAACCATGTGAGTTAAGATATGGAGTCCCAATTTTTCTCCTACATAGAAAGAAGGGGGAAGTCACTTTCCAAGGCGACCTCCTAAGATGCTTAAGTGGATCCACTAAAGCAAGCTATTAAGCAAACTCTAATAACGATTGGTCTAGAAGTCATCCTCTACTATCGGAGACCCCTATTTCCTACAGTGGCACGTAGTTATGGGATAATAGGATTCTACTAATGGTCTTTTGCCCTAGCTATAGGGAGTATCTTCATCTATCCCAAGGTCCACTAGGTGCTAAGTGTGACTCTCACAGAATAACCAAAGATATGAATCAAAGAATCATCTAGTATAGAGAGGTATTCTACTAACCAATTCTAAAATACTTTCAAACATAGATCATCATCATCAGGATAGATCCTAAATCAGCTTTATGCCTCTACTATCGTCCTATGATTATCTCATAATTTTCACTAGGTGGAGGACTCACACCTCAATATTTCATTCATAATAAACTTCATAAGACTACTCCTATTGGACATACAAACATGAGGGTAATCATTACATGCACAATTTGTATACCATAACATGTATAATCTCATAGTAGCTTAATATAATCAAATAGTAGCTCATCAAAACCACTGATTCATAAAATCAATGAAAGGGGCTTCATCTCACTCAAAATATTCACAATGTTCTCAAGAGCAAATAACATACATAATAACCCTTCAACATTCTTAACATTCATAATTTAAATGTCTTACAATAGGACTTTCATCAACATAGAAGTTTGTCAATTACTTTAGCCAAAACATGGTGGGTAATATGAACATAAGCTTAAAATCATGCAATTCAAGAGTATAAAACAAGAGACGAGTAAAATTAATGCATTTGGAAATCATTCAATTTAACCCACCAACATTGTAGTAGAAACCCCAATTTGGGTGTCATGAAATCCATCTTAAAAGTGCACTATCTTTCATAATTGGCATAGTTCACATCATGCATAGCTTCAATATATATAAATCAATGCATGAAATAAGCCTTCAATAGATATTCATGCTTAATCAATCAACACTTAAAGAATCTATACTTAAATCATGTTTATAATGCATAATAAAGTTTATCCATAAAGTATTCAACCTTCAAGTCATGAGAATAACCTACTAAAATTGTAGTAAAACCCTCATTTTGGGAATCATGAAACCTAACTAAAATTCACAAGTTCTTTCATAACTTTTTGTAGCATCATAGAGTGCATAACTTATTATGATAAAATCTATCACAACCTTTAACTCCAATAGTATTTAAACATAATAAAATCATTACTTGAAGAATTCAAATAAAAATTATGTGTGCAATGCATAATAAGAATTAACCATAAAAAATCTAACCTTGAAATCATATAATTTTCATGAAAACGGGGAAGTTGAGTTCCACAGGTGAAAGGACCCATGGATGAAGACCCACATACCTTAAACTTGGAGTTTATTTTTAAAACATGTGAGGAGGACTTGGAGCTTGACTTGGTTTTCTTGAATTCCAAAGTAAGTTCTTAAAGTCTTGAGATTGAATGGAAGGTTTGCGAAGATTTGAGAGGATTTTTGAGAGGTTTTTGTGAGTTTTAGGACTAGAAAATGGCTGAAGAATGAGGAATTCCTATCTATATAGGCATTGGGTTATTATATAATAGCCCTTTAGTGAAAAAGAGAATTTTCAAGACTTTTTGACCTAAGACGCGGTAAGATCGCATCGCGGACTTATCATGGACCTTATTGGTTTCCGCAAATTCATAAGAAAATATTGACATGGGCAACCTATACCTTGTGGGTAACTATTTGCCCATATAATCTTTTCCTCTGAACAAGAATATGAAGTCAGATTTGTGAAATAATGCACAAATTTTAAGATATTCAAAAGTATATATCATAGGATCTTTCCGAGCTACATCAAGGGTTGTTACACAAGCGAGAGGTGAATTTCACTATGTGATTTGGTTCATCCCCATAGTGTGACATTACTAACCCTTACCAATTATTCCAATATATCCTTTCCTTGGCCCAGTTTAGTTGATTAGATGAGAAACATCAATCGAATGCTGTTAATTAATCTCTATTCCTATTCATTACAACCTTGATCAAATTAGTAACATTAAGTGAGTTATAATGTTGGCCACCATTAGAAAGCATTTAATACGAAGATAATTAATTAATACATGTATGCACACTTTTTATGAATTATGAATTATAATGTTTTACCTTGTTAGTTCTTCATAGTTCCCACAATCCTAGTTGTGAATTTAGATACTCATGATCTGTATAAATACAAGACTTATGAATTTGAATAACATAATTAAGAACTTACACAAGAGAATTAAGCATAAGAAATCTGAATTCCTCAACAAGAATCACAAGTTTGAAATAAAGCTTTACAAGTGTTTCTCAAGCTCTCTAATGTTCTACCACGTCCCTCTATTGATCCACCTAAAAATCTATTTATAGTATTTAAAATACAAAATCAAAAAATTATAGGATAACTAGATCGCAAACTTTGCAGTGGATTCTAAGGGTCATATAACATTTTACGATCCATAGTTGGGCTTTCGTGGATTGCTTCTTCAAATTTGGGGCTAACTTCTATGTCACCCCCTTTTACAACCCGTATAATATTCTATGGCCCGTAGGGGATTTTGTCTGATGACTTTTCAGCAACTCTCCACTTTCTAATCCTTAGGTCACGAAACTAAATCTATGACTCGTAAAGTCTTCTATAGCTTGTCTATATGTTCGTAGACTTAACTTCAGATATTTACCCTTTAGTAGAATTGTCTACGAAACGATCTTTAAGTCCATAGAATTCTCTATGGCCCTTAAAGTCTCTCGTGGAACCTCTACTTTAGCAAATTCTGCACACTTAGCCCAAAAATTATGCCAACCATATAATCCTGTAAAAGAAACATAAAAACACATCAAATCTACTAACATCGCATTGAGAACACATAAAATTTTAAGCTTTAAGCATAAAAAATGTTGTATTTTGATAGCACATCAATCACTCACCAGATGGCGGGTCAATCCATAAATTTGAATAAATGGACCTTAAAGGATCATTTCCCCATTCCCTTCATGGACCAAATATTGGGCAGGCTGGTAGGTCGAGGGTGGTATTATTTCCTTGGCAGGTATTTAGACTATAATCTAATATCAACAGAACCTGAGGATCAGGAAAGACCATGGTCATTTGCCCTTATGGAACCTTTGCCGTCAGGTGAATAACCTTCAAGCTTTGCAATGCTCTAGCCACTTTTCAACATTATATGATGTCGATTTTCTTTGACATGGTCAAAGACACTCTTGAGGTATTTATGAATGACTTTTCTGTAGTGAGTGATATTTTTGACGATTGTTTGATTAATTTTAGTAGGACCTTATAGTATTGTGAAGAAGCAAACTTGGTCCTAAATTAGGAGAAATGTCATGGTTAAGGAGCGGATAGTCCTTGTCCATAAGATCTCCAACAAAGGAATAGAGGTGGACAAGGCAAAGATTGATGTTATTGAAAAATTTCCATCTCTCATTTCTATGAAGGAGGTTCGGAGTTTCCTAGGGCATGTGGATCTCTACCGCTGATTTATCAAGGATTTTTCTAAAATTGCACACCCGTTGTGCAATCTATTGGAGAAAGATGTCAAGTTTCACTTTGATGACATTTGCTTACAGGCCTTTGCCACTCTAAATGCTAAGCTAATCTTTGCACCTGTGATAGTGGCACTAGACTGCACTACACCATTTAAGGTCATGCGTGATACTAGTGTGATTGTTGTGGGTGTTGTGCTAGGCCAGAAGCACAACAAAAATTTTCATCTCATATACTATGCCAGCAAGACTCTCAATGAGGCCCAAAGGAACTATACAGTAATCGAGCAAGAATTATTAGTTGTGGTGTATGCTTATCATAAATGACAAGCTTATCTTCTAGGATAAAGGTAATCATCTACATTGATCATGCAACATTAAGATACCTGATGGCTAAGAAAGATGTTAAGCCGAGGCCGATTAGATTGGTCCTTCTACTACAAAAGATTGACTTTGAGGTCCAAGATAGGAAAGAAAGTAAGAATCAAGTAGTTAACCACTTGTCCAGACTGGAAGATTAGTCCAAAGGTAATGATATGTTAGACATCAATGATTCATTTCAGATGAGCAGGTATTGGCCTCTTCTATTGACTTAATTCCTTTGTTTTATGACTTTTCTAATTATCTAGTTAGTGATATTAGACCAGAGGGTCTCACCTTCCATCAGAGGAGGAAGTTTCTTCAAGATGTGCGTAGGTACTTTTGGAATGAACATTACTTGTTCAGACTATGTGCTGATGGTGTCATTAGGTGGTGCATACCTGAGTTAGGGATGATAAGTATCATTGAGGCCTGCCACTCCTCTTCAGTAGGCAGCCATCATAGTGGTGCAAGAATAGCAAAGAAGATCTTACAGTATGGGTACTATTGTCCCACCATCTATAAGGATGCCCATGACTTGGCATAGAGTTGTGATCAATGCCAGAAATATATCTTGGTGGCAGTGGACTACATCTCCAAATGGGTGGAGCCTATCACACTGCCTGATAATGAGAATAAAAGTGTTGCCATCTTTCTAAGGCAAAACATCTTTTCCAAATTTGGGACACCCAAAACTCTAGTTGGTAATGGGGGATTCCAACTTCTGCAACAATATCTTCCACGTTGTGTTAACCAAGTATGGAGTGTGGCAACATAAGGTGGCAACAACCTATCATTCGCAAACAAGTGGGCAAGCTGAGGTCTCTAATAGAGAGATCAAGAAATTTTTGGCCAAGATATGAAATGCTACTAGGACACACTGGGCCCAAAAATTAGATAATGCATTATGGGCCTATCAGATGGCTTACAAGGTGCCAATTGGTTTGTCCCCATATCAGTTGGTGTTTGTTAATACATGCCACTCTACTCATAGAGCTTGAACACAAGGCACTCTAGGCTCTGAAAAAGTTGAACCTGAGTTGCAATGCTACTACTAGCCTGAGACTAGACCAACCTAGTGAGTTAGAAGAGTCTCATGTTCATGCTTATGAAAGTGCAGCAATATATAAGGATCAGATAAAGTTTCACTATGACAAACATATTACATGATGAAGTTTCAATTCTAGCAACAAGGTTTTGTTATACAACTCCAAATTGAGGCTTTTCCTAGGTAAGCTAAAATATTGTTGGCCCATACCTTTCATAATTGCACAAGTGTACCCACATAGTGCAATAGAATAGGTGGCCAAGGACGGGCGTAGGTTCAAAGTTAATGGGCAAAGGGTGAAACAATACCTTGGTACCATAGTTGAAATCTTTGTAGTGAAGGAAGTGCAGCTTGATGAAGTCTAAGTAATCAAAGCAATTGCGTTGTGCCGTGATGTTAAATGAGGAACTTTATGGGAGGTAACTCATGCATGGTCTTTTGTGTTCTTTAAAAATCATCACAAGTTGTTGTTTATGTAGTTTTAGGTGTGTAAAAGTATTGAACCAGACTAACATAGACATAAGCAAGGTGGTCAATGTTGTATGGAGTTGGATTGGATGGAATTGAGCTATGGGGAGTGTCATAGGAATTTCCACAACCCTTACGGACCGTTCAATGGTCAGTGGAGCATTGAACTAGAAAATGAACCAAGGATAATTCCACGAACCTCTCCAAGGACCTTAGGAAACACCACCGGCCATGAGAGGTCACATGGACCAGGTAAGTCTTCGTGTATAGTTTGTTTTTTCCATGTGTGGGCATACAATGGTATGATAGATTGTGGATCGCTCCACGACCCATCAAACCATTCATGAAATAAAAATAGGTCAACTTAGTTTGACCAAGAACATAAAAGCCCTTATTTTGTCCTAAACGGTCCCTCTCTTTATTTTTCCCATTTTCTCTCTTCCTCGAGACCCCTCCCCCTCTCAAACCCACCAAATTCTTTCTCATTAATCATGAATGGTTTGTCAATTTCATGATTCGTAGCTCCAATCTTAGTGTGGGTTTAGGACTTTCAAGGAATTTCTCACACCCACATTGTTCTTCACTAAGTAAGCCTTCACATTCTTCTTCTTGTTAGTGTGGGTTTAGTGTGCATGTGTCTAATCTTACTTGAAATTGATTGTTTGGTAGTCTAGAAAGTAAAATTGCATGGTAAATTGGGTTGGCTGTTGAATATAAAGTTGAAAACCACCATTATTCGTAGCTCCAATCTTAGTGGTGATTTCTTGTACATATCTTAGTGAAAATGTGCTTTAGGCATTGTTTTATTTATGGATTTGCGATTCTTTGAATAGAAATGTCGGAAATGCTTGATTTATAGGCTGGGGTTTCCTAACCATCTTGAAGAACTCTATGCATGAGCCCTTGGTTGTTGCGCTATCAAGGAACCTTTCACAGTACCCTTCACAGACCTGGACCTTTTCACGGCTCGTGTAAGGTGTACCGTCAAGGTCTTTTTTTTGTACAATGACTAATTCAACCTTCACAAGCCCTCATATGATCTGTGTAACTTTACATAGTCCATAATGAGGCCCTGTCTAAGCTTCTACCCTCCATAACTAACCGAAGTCCAACTCCACAGACCCCCATATGGTCCATGAACCTTATGCAGTCCGTGATGGGGTTCCGTCCAAGCGCCTTAATCATAAAATTTTGTTGTTTTCATCTAATTTTATTGTGACTGAGTTTCCCACACCCTAACATAGTGACATTTCCCTATGATAGACCAGGTGACGCCTCTCTTATGGGTTATTGTCACTTTAAATAGCACAGGGGAAGTCTGAGCAATTATTAGTGCATTATTTTGCATGTCTAGAATACTCAAACCATTGGTCTTCATTTTTATAGCTTGCAGGGACTATGGTACCCTACCAAAAGTCAACCCAACCAAAGGAGGAGCCTGGGTCACTCCTTTATGATTCTTTGACAACGTCTTCTAGCCACCAGATAAGTAGTGGTTCAGGCGATGACTCCTTAGAAAGGTCCAAAGTCTAGCTTGCAGGGAATGTCTCCCCTCACTCTCCTAAAACTATAAGGGTTCAAGTAGCGATCCTAGACATCGAGCCCCAGTTTAATGAGGGGGTCCATTCTGGTGGAGGTGAAGAGGAGGGTGCTACCCCAAAGCAGGAGCAGGAGGAACAGGAAAACATCCGGGAGGAAGCCCAAGGTAATGAAGGTGGATAGTTCAAAGAAGACTACCACAAGGACAGTAATGATGATGTTATCCACTTCAGTGTTACTCGGATCACTGATCTTGAAATGGCCCTTACGGTTATAGACTTTCTGAGAGATCGATGGATAGTCTCGGTTGAAATATTTGCTAGTCTCGATGTATTTTGGTCTTTAAGGTTGCCTTAGCAACAATCAGGGATGAATGATATTCCCAAGGGGGAGATATTATAAGACCCTACCTGTGAGAATTATGAAAAGTATAAGAAATAATTCTAAAAATTTTTTGAGTGTCAATTTTTACGATAGGTCTTACAGGTCATAAGTGTTTCCACGAGTTGTAACTAGTGCTCATCGGTGGAAGGGCCGACTTAGTGAAAATGATGATTTTTGAAGTTGGGTATATGATTTATCAAATGGCTCATCGATTTACTTATGATTTGTATGTCCTAATATAGTTGGAGAATTAGGGAAAAGTTTCTAAAGGTCCAAAATGTTATCAGACAAACCCCTTACCTACGGTCCATAAGTTGGAAACTGGCCCGTAAATGGGTTCTCATGGTCCTATAAAATAGAGCTTTATAAGGGACAATTTTGTTATTTCCTAGAATTTTATGCCTATACTATGTCGTTTAACCCCCTCCCACCCCTAAAATAAACCTTTTATAGCCTTATTCAACCTCCACTCCTTTATTTCAATTCATTTCCCAAAACCCCAAAGTCTAAAAGCTCTCCCAAACACTCCCAAATCTCTTCAAGGTTCTTAATCAAGAAGGTCAAGCTAGGGTTCTAGATTTCTTCATCTCCAAATTCGATTTTCCTCCATTAAAATTACCAAGGTATGTGGGTTTTGATTGTGGAAACCTTTCCTTCGCAAGCTCAACCATTCCTCTTCTTCTTTATGATTTCTCATGTTGTGGTAATACATGATGATATTTATGAACTCATGTGATGATAATATGAAGTATTTTGTGATGGTTATGCTTGTAAATTATCATGTCATGCAATATCATGTGAAACCTATGATTTTTATGTGAGGGTTTGATGGTGCCCTAACCAAGTTTTCTCATGTTATGGGTGAGTTATTTTGAATAATGTTTAAGGATTTCATTATACTCCTCTCATATTTATGAATTGTATGATTTCAAGCTTATGTACATGTACCCGCCATGACTTGATTTAAAGATGCATGCCAAGTTCTTAAGTCATGATTGTCTTGTGGCAAGACATGTATGTTAAGCATGTAGAGACTAACAAGAGGGCTAATAAGTATGCTATGAGCTAATGAGCATTATATGAATGACAAGAACTATTTAAGCCCCTAACTTTGGTGCTATAAGCCTTGCTAATGAGCTACTCGAAGAATGATATAATGATAATTTGAGACTATACATGCTATGACTATGACTATGTTTCAAGTACTCCATGGGATTGTGACCTAGCATTGAGAGGACCTTGGTAGTCTCCCATTATCCCTGAACTATGTTCCACCATAGATTTATGACATTGATCCTCTATATGGGCTTGTACCTACTGAAAAGGTAATGCCATAGGGTAGGGATAATTACTGAATCTGCCGAAAAGGCTATGTCATAAGGTAGGGATATCATGTGAAACCCACTGAAAAGGCTATGTCGTAAGGTGGTATCACCTTCCTAAAAAGCCATGTCGTAAGGGTAGTGTTTAGTCTACCTTATCAAAGTAGACCACTCCTTGTCTGGTGTAGAGTGAACATCGGTATTCCATGTAGTAGCTCGCTTGGTCTTATATATTGGTTATGGTCCCTTCTCACTATGTATATGATGTTATGTAATTTGATGATTCTTCATGCATGTTCAACTAAGCATTTCCCACTCATGACATATTAAGCCTATATCCATTGATTATGATTACGCATATTGTTTAATTATGGCTTATGTTCCTTGTTGCATTTGCACCCCGTGTACTTAATACAATTCAAGTATTAATGCATACTTTTTGCCAACATGATCTGACCATGTAGGTCTTGAAGCTCCTTTCCATTCTCCTCCTACATATGGCTAGACTTTTCGAGTAAAGATTTGCTATTGTTGAGCCCTCCACTTTCGGGGACAATATCCATTTACTTTCATGCTTTTATTTAGACTTATCTATTTTTGGATACTATATTTTGAGTGTAAGCCCCAGGGATGTCTTGGACCCCATTCTATTCATGATTAGAGGTATCGTTAGATATGATTATACTATGTATATATGATCTTGACTCTTTATGTTTATGTAATTGTGGAGGAATTCCCTTGGTCCCATGCTCCTTTCTGGTTTTGTGGTTTGTTGAAGAGGTGATGAAAGTCCTATCCCTATTGCCCTTATAGCGTGAGTCATACTTACGTGCCTCTTAGACTTTATTTGATATGTGATTCAAGTTAATCCTCTTCTATATGACATCCTAATAGCGTGAGTCCTATGTCTTGCCTCCCCTAGAATTTATTTTCTACATGTTTGTTACTTATATATGTTTTCGCAACCAAGGATGTGTGATGCATTCTTAAGAAGTGTTGTTTGGGGTCCCTTCGGGTTCCCCATTCATCATGTCACATCTAGGCCCTAGGTTTGGATTGTGACAGGATTGGTGTCAAAGCACTAGGTTTGTAAATGGTCCTCAGAATTCTAACACACTGCATTGAGTAGAGTCTTGTTCATGGTTTTGAAGTGCGCCATAACTATCAATGAGAGGCTATGAGGTGTTTTAGGAAATAGTTCACTTCTTCATACTCTATGTTGTGCTTTAGATTTGAAATAAGTTTTCCTATCTCTAATGGGTCGTCTTTTTCTCTTTTAGATCTTGCGATCGAGATGAATGGCATAAAGAGCTCTCACCCCTGAGGTTGAATCAGCCCCTTCAGCCCAACAAGCTCCCCAAGTGGAAAAAGAAGGAGTCACCTATGCTGAGTACCAGAATGGTCACTCTTTTGGCAAGGGTCGTGGCCAATTAAGGAGTTCTAGCTACTCATGCTTTTACCCGAGCTTCAAGAGTGAGGGAATTGACAAGGATAAATCCCCCAAAGTTCTATGGTTCAAAGGTGGAAGAAGACCCCCAAGAGTTCATCGATGAAGTATATAAAGTCTTGGCTACTGTAGGGGTAAGCTTGGAAGAGAAAGTAGAATTAGCAGCATACCAACTCAAGGGACTTGCTCAAACATGGTATAACCAATGGAAGATGGAGAGGCCAGATGATAAACCCATCCCTTGGGAGGAATTCAAAGTTGCTTTTCTTGATCGCTTCTTCCTGATTGAACCATGGGAAGCGAATATGACGGAGTTCATGAACCTCAAGCAAGGTTCTATGAGTGTTAGGGAGTATTCCCTTAAATTTAATGACCTCTCAAAGTATGCTCCTCATTTGGTCACCGATGCAAGGGCAAGGATGCACAAGTTTATGTGTCTGAGTTGATAAATGAGAAGTGTCATACCACTATACTTATCGGGGATATGGATATCTATCGACTTATGGCATATGTCAAATAACTTGATAGGGAGAACCTTAGGAATATAAGAATGAGGAGTCCAAGAGGGCTCGACTTAAGGAGGCTTTCAAGGTACTAAGGGTGGTCATTTATGACAAGGCCACAAATTTCAAGGCCAAGGGTCCTCTAATGCCCATGTCCAAAGGTTTGCTAATGATAGGGTTCCCAACCTGAGAGCTCAACATGGGAATGGTGGAATGACTTTTCCAAGGTACCCAAGATATGGAAGGAATCAGAGCGGTGAATGTTTGAGAAACACGGGTGCTTGCTTCGAGCATGGCAAAATGAGCCACAAGGTTGTTGATTATCCAAATAAGAGTAAAGATGGTCGGTCTCAACGACAAGGTATTCATGGTGACCAACGAGCACTAGGTGGTCGACAAGGAGGTGCTCTAAACCATAAGCGGTTTATGCTCTTTAAGAGAGACAAGGCTTTGATGAGATGCCCAAAGTTGTTATTGGTTTGTTGAAGATTTACAATTTGGGTGTGTATGCTAATAAGCTTCATGTGTGTCTCGAATTGTTATGTAAAACCTTTAAGGTTTCTACCCCCATCAGTGAGTCCATTCTTTCTAAAAAAAAGTCTATAGGGATTGCCCCGTGTCTATATTGCATAAAGTTTTGCCTTGGGATTTTGTTGAACTAAACATGGTAGATTTTGGCATCATTCTAGGATGGATTAGTTATATGCATACCATGTAACTATTGATTGTAGAACTCGCAAGGTTAAATTTTAATTCCCCAATGAACCTGTCCTTGAGTGGGAAGGTCGTGATTTGGTGGTCAAGGGTAGGTTCATCTCTTGTCTTAAGGCTCAAAATTCAATTTCCAAAGGTTGCATTTACTATTTTGTTCAAGTTAGGGAGATTGAGTCAAAAGTCTCTTCTATTGAGTCAGTTCTAGTGGTCAATGAGTTCTTTGATGTCTTTCCTGATGAACTTCCAGTATTCCTCATGAAAGGGAAATAGACTTTAGTATATACCTCCTCCTTGACACTCAACCCATTTCTATTCCCCTTGCCGCATGGCCTCAGAGCAGTTGAAGAACCAAGTAAAAGATTTGTTAGAGAAGGATTTCATAAGGCCTAGAAAGTTACCTTGGGGTGCATCGGTGTTGTTTGTAAGAAAGAAAGATGGATCACTTAGAATGTGCATCGACTACCGGTAACTCGAAAAGGTTACCATGAAGAACAAGTGTTCCCTGCCAAGTATAGATGACCTATTTGATCAACTTTAAGGGGCTACACACTTCTCAAAGTTTGACCTTTGGTCCGATTATCATCAACTAAGGATAAGGGAGTATGCTATTCCCAAAATGACCTTTCGAACAAGATGTGGGCATTTTGAGTTTGTGGTGATGTCCTTCGACCTAACTAATGTTTCGACCATATTTATGGATCTTACGAATAGGATCTTCAAACCAAACCTTGACGTATTTGTCGTGGTGTTCATTGATGATATTTTGAATTATTCCCAGTGTAAAGAGGAACATGCCAAACATCTAAGGTTAATGTCGTAAACATTGAGGTAAGAAAAGTTATTTGCCAAGTTTGACAAGTGTGAGTTTTGGTTGAGGGAAGTCGCCTTTCTAGGACATGTAGTATTGGGTGAAGGGATCAAAAGGAACCCAAAGAAGACAGAGGTGATAAGAAGTTGATCTAGACCCTTTACTCCGATAGATATTATGATGTGTATATGCTAATGTGTATTAGAAAATACGATTATGCTCGGGTTTATAAACACCCGCTTGCTGCCCATGTATTATTTTATTATGTGATTGGGATACCAAGGTGTATCTATTGGCTGTTAATTCTAGTGTTATCACTTACTATGTTGTAGATAAGTATTTGGAGGAAGGGAAGGTTATCTCAAGGTAGTAACAAGGTCCGACGATGAGGTATGTAAGGTTACTTGATTTTGTATCACTTGGCATGAAACATAGCTCTCTCCTTGGTACATAAAGGC
>JAOTQJ010039761.1:0-15269 GCA_025642045.1 Solanum sejunctum
CGCCCAACAAACACATCATACAAATGAGTTCATACCAACATGATTTCCCACACCCACATGTATCCACAGACCTCTATATTCAGAAATCGGATCACAAGATGGGACAGGGCCCCGTCATACCCTCGAATATATATATGTAAATGCCAAATACAAAATGAACGTGTAGAAATATATAACAAATGATCTGCTCCTGATGCAAGGGAGCACTTCAACGATAGACAGAAGTCCTAAGAAGACGGCTCTCTAACCTGTTCGTCTGTACCTGCGGGCATGAACACAGCCCCAAAAAGAAGGAGGTCAGTACGAAATATGTACCAAGTATGTAAAGCAAAATGCCCGAAATATAAGTGAAAATAATAAGCCAAATAAGAAAATATAGAAGTCAAACCTATACATCAACATAAAAATATTTATTTATTCAAACATCAAAATAATACATATCGGACGGGAACGATGGCGACCTCCAAACGCGCGCCATACCACAGCATAACACCATAAATTTCAAACCTCCGAAATCTCCAACACAAACCTCAAATGATCATAGGTGAACCAGGGCGACGGTGCCAAGCGTTCACGTATCATAAAGCATAAAGGTCATCATGCCCGTTTATGGAGCCGAGGCGACGGTGCCACGCACTCCCGTGAGTCGGGGCGAACTCGGCCCAGCATTCACACGTCATAATGCCATCCCAGCCCAGCTCCTTATGTCTCCGCTAAGCAAAGCCAGTCCATGGGCAAATCGACCCGCTGTATCCAGCCAACCTCGAAATATATATAAATATAATCATATATGCGCACGAAATATGCGGCCCGGGAATCGGTGAACGAGACCAAACGGGCACGGACAGAGTCGTGAGAATCATATGCATCAAAACTAGTTTCAGAAACGTGGAAATATGTAAAAGGTTCACTTCTGAAATCAAATAGTTATTCCTTTATGAAATTTTGCCCAAAACTTCTTAAACTCGCATTTAGAGGTAATTTCGAAACAAACTGACTTAAAGCTTTCCAATTCTCTAATTCCAGTCAAAGGAATACTATTTATTGGTTCAACACTCAACAGTCAAAGAAGGAACAAATTTATCGTAAAATTGGCCAAACATCAACGTATATTATTTTTAAACTCAATTTGTACAAGAAAGGAACTTTTCAAACGTATAACATCGAATAAGCTTACGAATTCATGCCAAAGGATAGGAAATCTTTACATACCTCAATCTCGCTTGCCATTTAGCTCCAACGTAAAGTTAATCCAACCTTAGACTTCCGGACGTTCAATGTCTACACAATTACAATAACGCCAACAATTAATATCCGTGTCAAGCCTTAATGCCTAACTTTTCGTTCTAAATTTATAAAAATTTTAGCAGAATTTCCCCTTAAAATACACTGCCCCGAGAACTCAACTCGGTTCAAATAATCAGTCAATAGCAACAACAGCAACCCATAACATCAATAAACCTTTTCAAATAGCACCACAACGTCAAATTGCCACAAAACGCTATTGAGACGTAATCAACAAAATAGGGAAACAATAAATCAAATTCATATCTATCATATTCAAACTTTCGAATATTCTCCAAAAACCACAATACATCACCCCAACGCCCAACGGACACCGCTAACGCTAAAACGTAACATAATACCCTCGGCGGGCCTCCAATTTAAGCTAACATTCATGTAATTATTAGAATCATTTTCTAACACTTCTTTTACCCCATAAAGACTATTTTCATGCCAAATAAATACAAATACTTGACAACAATTCAATATACAACCATATACAAATTCCATTCCCAATTCGACCACAAATTCGAAATTTGTAATTCCATTAACAACCAATCCTATTTTCGCGTTTTTCCTTCATTTTAACACATTCCTAACATCTTCATAACCTTTTATTAACATAAACATAGATAAAAATTAACATACCTTGAAATCCTCCACTACAACCCAATCTTTCGTACCCGGCAAACTACGCTTTTTCTTGACCAACCAATGTCACCACGCTACTTAGGGGATTCAATATACCGAGCTTGAAGCATCAAATAATCGAAAACACAAAAAAAATCAAATTTCTTTGGGGTGCACTGTACCAACCCGAGAGTGGAGTATTTTGTTCACAAAGTTTTGCTAATTTTTTCTAAGTATGGAATGTTGATGATCTTGTAAAGGATATACATGTATATATAGGCACACATGTACTACTTGGGCCAATCAAAAGCTCACACACACCTTGACCCCACATCAATTTTATCCTTAAGGACCAAACTTAGAAGAAATGTTGCATTCGGTCCTAAACTTTATTAAATCGAACCAATTAAAGACTTTCGGGGTTTAAATTAAGTTGCGGGTCCTAGCATAAACAAGCCTTAAAAAGGTACATGCATATTCATAATTACATAAACATAAAGTAATTTACCATATAATTATTCAAATCAGCTTAAACTTATCAATTAAATACTACACCTGCATTAATAAAATTTTAGGAAGCATAATATTCAAAACCCTAATTTAAAGTAACCCAAATTTCATAGGAATTGCTTGAAAATAGTTTGGGTCTCCCTGATTGAAAGAAAATCAAGGATCAATCCACATACCTTCACCAAGATAAAGAAATCCCAAAAGAATTTGAAGAAGAATTGAATTTGTCTTAATTGCCAAGTTGAAAATTCTCAAGAACTCTTAAGAGGATTTGAGAGAGTCTTTTGAGTGAGAGAGAGTGAATAATGTGAATAATGTGAATAGGGTTTTAGATCTTTAAAAGGGCATTATATAGCATAGGAGAAACCAAAAGACCAATAGTAATAACCGAATTCACGAAAATGCCATTAATGAAACAAAATTAAAAGAAAAACCCATATATACTCCTACACAGATGAGTTCTATGAAAACAGGCATAACTTCTTCACCTGAATTCTACATGAGGTGAAACTAAGTAAGTAGGAAAGCTAATTCAAAAGGCTTTAATTTGATTTGGTCCACCCAATTTCCTTTATGGTCCACCCAGTTTCCTCTGTGATAATAAATATGCCTATTTAAAGTTGACCCTTCTATCGGTACTTAAGAAAAACTTAGCCAACGGAATTCCTTTGAACTTGGCTTGACATAGGAGACCCATGATAGAATTAAACAACATAGATAAGCTTGATTTGAAGGCCTGCTTGAGCTTGAAGATTCCCATACTTAGAAATTTTTCAATCAAAAGTTAGCCACACGGAAGGGCCACAGGGGTCGTGTGGTGTCACACGGTCCGTGACACTACCCATGGCACCTCCCTTAGACAAAATAAAAATCTCTCATGCCAAGAGTGAAGCTATACTTAGAAAAATTTCCACTTCGGAGGCTATACGGAAGGGCACACAATTCGTGTGCAAAACAATTTCCACCTCGGAGGCTATACGGACGGCCACATGATCCGTGTGCCTTCACACGGCCTGTGAAGGTGGCTGTGTCCCACTACTTTGCTTCACATATTGGTGTTCTAAGCTCAAGATCATCACACGTCCCTCCACATGGTTTGTGAAGTATCTCACAGTCCGTGTGGGGACCAAGTGAGATGTGCCTTAGCCCGAACTCTACTCCATGGCCACATAGCCAAAAGTAAGGCCAAGTGTTGTGCCACTAGAGGCCACACGGCTCATGTGACCTCATATTGGCCGTGTGTTCTCCCTTGAGATGACACTTGGTCCAAGTTTTTCCAAAACAAAATTCTTAAGCTCCGATGAAGCCGTACAAAAATCTGGGTCATTATATCATCTCCCCCTTAGAAACCTTCTTCCTCGAATGTGCTAGAACAAGGCTTGAAGGGCTTGACTTACAACATGAAACTCCCAAAAACAAGATACAATGCATGACTCACCATTTGAAAATCATCAAGTCATTACTACTCATATCAAAACTTATTCAAATCATTTTAAACATAATGTAAATAATCATTTTCGTGCACACATATGCATATCATGTCATGAGACTTAACAATGAAAGAATTAGGACCATTGAGAATGGGAAGAACCTAATATCATAGGCTTGATTAGATTGGAAAGTATAGAGGTATCATTGGATCATACTTGATCCCACTTCCCATAGAGCACTTTCCACGTGTTGATTCCTCCAAAGCACCAAACCAAAGCCATACTCTCGATACGAAGCCGCTTCACTTGTCTATCCAAAATTTCCACCAAAATTTCCTCATAAGTCAAGTTCTCCCTAAGATTAACACCTTCCCAAGGCACCATAGCACTAGTATTACCAAGCAACTTCCTCAACCTAGACACCTAGAGGATCGAATGACTAAAACCTAAACCTGGGTACAAATCCCATCCATAGGCCACATTCTCAAACCGCTTCACCAACTCATAAGGACCTATGTACCGAGAACTTTACTTGCCTTTATTTCCAAAACACATCACACCCCTCATAGGTGAGACATCCATATACATCTCAATCACCAAAACGAGACTCATGATCCCTCTTTCCAACATCCAAATAAAACTTTTGATGACTTCGAACCATCTTCAACTTTTCTCTAACTAATTCTGCTCTTCCATAGACTTCAACACTAAATCTAACCTATAGAAGTCACCTCATCTAGCTCAATCTATACCACCAAAAGACCTACACCTTTTAACACACAAAGCCCCAACAGTGTCATACCAATTCTAGCATGAAGGCTATTATTGTAAGAAAACTCAATAAGTGGCAGATGATCACCCCCAATTAACCTTGAATTCTAACATATAAGACCTCGTCATGTCCTCTAGAGTTTGGATTGTTCTCTCGTCTTGCCAATGGATTGAGAATGAAAAGAGGTACCTAACTTTGCCTTAGTGGCAAGCCCCCTTTGAGATGACTTTCCAAAAGTGAGAAGTAACTCAGATACCACAATCCAACATAATCTTAGTAGGCATATGATCTAGTCTACCAACCCCAAATTACATAACTTGGAATTTTTTCCAACATTGATAGTAGTCTCCACCGACAGAAAGCGAGATAACTCAGTCATCCGGTCAACAATACTCCAAATTTAATCTAATTGCTTTCGGATCCAAGGCAAATCAACCATAAAATCTACGTTCACCTCTTCCCACTTCCAAGTAGAAATTTCTATACCTTGAGTCAAACCACCGAGTCCTTGCTGTTCTACCTTCGTTTGTTAACAATTAGAGTGTTCGAGTACAAAATTGACTGCATCCTTCCTCATACCATGCGACCAATACACTTCTCTCAAACCTTAGTACCTCTTCATAGATCTCGAGTGAATCTAATAATGAGAGTTATGAGCTTTACTCATGATCTCCATAAGACCATCAATGTCTGAAACACCCAATCGATTGGTACCGAGTTACACCTTAGGAGAAAACCACTATCTTATTTTTGGCAACCGATCTCTTCAACACAACAAATGACAGATCCAGATCTTGCCTAGCCCTTCCATCAAGAGCCACCAAGGATTCGACCCCCTTTTGAACATGAATACCTCCATCATTAGAGCTGGCCAACCCAACACCCAATCTAGCCCAATGGTGAACATCTTTTGCCAACACCTCCTACCCTTCACCCCCCATAAGACACACTTCCCATAGATAGTCCACTAAGAACATTGGCTACAATATTTGCATTATCGAGATGATATAATACACTCATGTCACAGTCCTTTAGGAGTTACAACCTTTTCATTTGCCTCAAGTTAAGGTCCCTTTGAATGAACATATATTGCAAACTCTTGTGATCTTGATGAAAACGCCCACTTATACCCCATTCAAACAGTGTCTCCAAATTTTCAAGGCAAATACCATTACCGCTAACTCAACATCATGAGTCGTGTACTTACGCTCATGCAACTACAATTATCTCGATGCATAAGCTATTTTTTTACCATATTTACATAAGTACGCAACCCAACCCAAACCGAGCAGCATCACAATACACCACCAACCCATCTAGGTCATCCGATAAAGTCAAAACAAGAGCCGATGTAAACCAATCTTTCAATGCCTGAAAACTCTTCCCACACCCATCTAACCATACACACTTGGCATTCCCTTGAATTAACATGGTCAATGAAGATGCAATAGATGGAAACCCTTCAACAAACCTCTTATAATAATCAGCTAACCTTAAGAAAACTGGGAATATCCGAAGGAAAAAGCTTGCTAAGCAATGCACGCCCTTCACAAACTCTCGTCTAACCTCATCTATAAGATTTGCTATGAATCTTTCTCGCTTGAATTGCATTACGACCCCAAGGTAACTCTCCCTATCCGATAGTGAGGGATGGAGATAGAAAATATGAAGGTACGCTCATGGCACAATGTGAATCATGGAAAGTAAAACATTTTCTAAAATGCCTTATAGCCTCCTACCCATAGATGTGGTACACATCACACCTATGAATTAGACTCTACTTAATTGAGCATGTTAGATGTCGAGGACCATTTACAAACCTAGTGCTATGATACCATCTCTGTCATGACCTGGACCTGGGGTCTAGGAGTGACATGGTAAATCGGAACCCAAGATTCCCCAAACAATCCTCAAAGTATCCAAATTCACATCATTGGTTCAGAAGAGCATCAAAATCAAACACATAGTTCTAAGGGACGGGAAAGTAGGACTCACGTTATGTGGATATCTTAGGGAAAGGGATTAACATGGATTCACATAGCATATAACACATAATCACTAAAGGGAGGGTAAGTATAACTCACGCTATGGGGCAATTCGGGGCTTAGGATCTTTCACATTTCCATATCAAACATATATATATATATATATATATATATATATATATATATATATATCATTACTCCCATAATCAATCCATAATAGCCATATCCAAAGAATAACCATAACCATAAGGTTCAAATACAACACATAACACATAGATCCAACGAGAGTCTACAAAATGTCCAACAATGCCTCTAGACATAAGATGGGACAGGGGCCAAGACACATACCGGGCTCACCCTCAAAATAAATAATATAGACAAGACATTAAAAGTAGAGGATTAGTGGATTGTTCTTGAAAGATAGAACTCACCACAACAATTATCTCAAGATCCAATCTAGACATCGTATGGTAGATGTAGGTAGTTTCGATATCTACATGGTGAGATCGTGTAGGAAAAAATATTCGTTACTACGTTTGAATGTACTAAGTATGTAGGGTGCAATGCATGTAGCTTACCAAATTTGCACTTCAATGTTAGATGGCAAGAGCACATAATATAAAAAGAATATAATATAACAAGATGCTATGAAATTCATAATGCATGAAATGCAAATGATGCTCTTATATATAGTGGGGACGTGACTTAACCGACATGAGTAAGACCGAGCGAGCTATTACTTGGAATCGTGATGAAATCCCCTCATTAGTAAAGAGTTGGTTTACTTGCCAAAGGTAAACCATACTTTACCTTACGGGACAACTCCCATTTCGCATGAAGTAACCTTCTTTATGAGACAACTTTCATTTCAGATAGGATTTTCACATATAACATATCAAGTCATATGATATCATGTCTTCTCCTTATAGGAACAACTCTTATTTCGTAGGCATTTTTTCTTACGGGAACAACTCCCATTTTGGAAAGAAAACCTATGCTAGATACATAATTCAAGAAAAGAGGGCAAATCCTCCATCCATCGGTGCTAAGTCGTCATCCCACAAGAATACATATGCGTATATATATACATGCTTTAAAAGGAGGCAATAGTCATTTTCTAAATCATTTTAATGCATCCTTATTCTTAAAAAGCCAAATACCATTCATAATAATCCATGCTTAGGCTCAAATGCCACAATCATAGTTTCATAGTCATAATAGTCATGCATAGGAATAGCCCATCCATATACCAGATGGTGCAAGCACTCAAAATACTCAAAGAGTCATATTAAATAGACATATATGTGATAACATTCTTGCCATAATCATAATCATGTCATAGAACATAATTGGGCTTAACACATTTCAGAATTTCCATGAATCTCCATAATCATGAGATGCATATGCTATGCATGAAATAAGAGCGACATGGGTAATTTAGATTCATTTTAAGATTAACATATTATATGAAATTCAATTGAAAACATAATTAAATTCACATTTAAAATCATGATACAATCACTCATTCCTAAACAAGTCTTACAAAGGGACATGCATATTCATAATTTCATAAACCCAAAGTAATTCACCATGTAATAATTCAAATTAGCTTAAAATCATCAATTAGATACTACCCATGCATTAATAAAGTTTTAGGAAGCATAATGTTAAAAATCCCAATTTAAAGTAACACAAATTTCATGGGAATTGCTTGAAAATAATTTGGGTCTCCTTGATTGAAAGAAAATCAAAGATCAACCCACATACCTTCACTAAGATGAAGAAAGCCCAAAAGAATTTGAAGAAGAATTAAATTTGTCTTAATTCCCAAGTTAAAAATCTTCAATAACTCTTGAGAGGATTTGAGAGAGTCTTTTGAATAAGAGAGAGTGAATGTAAATAATGTGAATAGGGTTTTAGGTATTTAGAAGGTTATTATATAGCATAGGAGATCTCAAAAGACCAATAAAAATAATTGAATTTATGTAAACGCCATTAATGAAACAAAATTAAAAGAAAAATCTATATATACCCCTACACAGACGAGTTCTACGAAAATGGACATAACTTCTTCATCCGAACCCTAAATAAGGTAAAACCAAGTGCGTTGAAAATCTAATTCAAAGATCTTTAATTTGGTAGGTCGTGGCCTACCCATCTCCTTTTGTGCTAAGAGATATTCCCATTAAAGTTGACCCTTCTATCGGTATTTATGAAAAACGTAGCCAACGGAATTCCTTTGAACTTGGCTTGAAGTAGGAGACCCATGATAGCATTAAACAACATAAATAAACTTGATTTGAAGACTTGAAAGTGAACCTATCTTGAGCTTGAAGATTTCTATACTTAGAAAATTTTCGACAAAAAGTTAGCCTCACGAAAGGACCACACGGGGCGTGTGGTGTCACATGGTCTGTGACACTGCCTATGGAACCTCCCTTAGACAAAATAAAAATATCTTATGCCAAGAGTGAAGATATACTTTGAAAAAGTTCCACCGCGGAGGCTATACAAACGGGCACACAGTCCGTGTTCCTTCTGACAGCCCGTGAAGGTGGACGTGTCCCACTACTTTGCTTCACATGCTGGTGTTCCAAGCTCAAGGTCATCATACGGCCCCTCCACACGGTCCGTGAAGCGTCTTACAGTCTGTGTGGGGGCCAAGTGAGATGTGCCTTAGCCCGAAATTCCACTCCAAGGTCACACACTCAAAATTAAGGCCAAGTATTGTGTCATTGGATGCCACATGGCTCGTATGACCTCACACTGGCTGTGTGATCTCCTTTGAGACGACACTTGGTCCAAATTTTGTCCAAAACGAAATTCTCAAGCTCCGATGAAGTCATGCAAAAATTCGGGTCATTACACTCTTGGTATTTATTTTTTGGAATTTTCTTCTTCCACTCACACAAAGAATCAAGACCACCTTTCCTAGAAATAGGGAAGTGGTTGGTTGTTACAACCACCTCCTCAATGGAAGATAATCGTCCAGTCGTATCCTTCAGGATAAGATTGGACAATTATTTAAATAACTGCACCACTGTAAAAATCAAATACTCGGGTTGAGTTAAAATTGGATCGGGTTGATCCACATGTGCGACCCACGATCCCCAAAAAATCTTACATCATATTATTTTGTATAGTTTTCTTTCTTTTTCAGAATGCTTTAATATTTTATCATGACTTATTCTAGAAGTTACTTAGTAAAATTACATTGTCACGTGATTTTTTTAAAAATTAATTTTCACTTAATTTGAAATAAATATGTGTGTTCACTATTCTCTTCATAATATAATTTATTTAGAGTTATCTGAAAAGAATAAATTAATTGATGGAATAACGTAAGAAAAATGGACCTTCGCTATAAGTCACTTTTAATCTATGAAGGAAGAATTGCTTGAATGTTTCCTAATCCCACAGATGTGAGACTTAACCATTTAACCAACATATATTAATTAATCATAATCAAAGTGATGTACAATGATAATGCAAAAGACGTCATTCATTTATAATTTTCAATTTTAGAATGTTAATGATTTTTTTCCCCAAAAATATGAGTGAATTTCATGGATAATTCTTGGGTTGGTTAAAGTAACCCACAGACCAATCCAAAAACAAAGAGCTTCTATAGTATTTGATTATCCCTGATCATTGTTGTTTCAAACATCTCTCTGTTCTAAGGTGTTGTAAAAATTATATTCCTTTGTAAAAGTATGAACTATGAAGAAAGAGTGATAAGTTGAAATCTAAAAATTTATTTGTTGTTTTTGTTGAAATTGAAAGGGAAAAAAGGTAGGAATTACCTGGTTTATACAAATTCAGTAAGTCCCTTGTTGGATTTTGAGGACCATAAATAAATGGGTTTAATTGAATTTGTATTTTGTTGTTGTCTCTTCAAATTGGTTGTTGGGGATTGTTGGGATTGATAAGTCTATTTGGCCAAAATGGCCCAAATTTACATTCACACTATAATTAAATTTTCTTTTTGGAATTTCTATCCTTCCTTGTCAAATTAACTTTTCTTTAATCAATTTATTTATTAAATATTATTCAACGATTAAAAACGATGCATAGGGTATGAATTTATTCCCATATTACTAGAACTTTCGTAAATACATATTTTTTTTTAAAAGACAACTTAAATATAGTATGTTTTTTAATTTCTTGTAGATTTGCCGCAAGTTGGGCAAATGTACGGCAATACATATATCATTTTTTATTCTTTTTTATTCCTTTTTTAAAATAAAATAATTAATAAAGAATACAAAATTTAAAATAGCTATTAGAATATAGTAAAATTTAAATTACGAGATAAGTTCACTAATAATAGTAAATTCAAAATAAAACTTGCACATAACTTCAAGTTTTATAGAAAATTTAATAAGTAAAAATAAATAAAAAGTATAATATACATTATCCACTCAATAATAATAATAATAATAATAATAATAATAATAATAATAATAATAATAATAATAAATTGATATACTCCTCACTTTCTGATTCATGGCTGATATATTTTTCATTAAGAAAAAGAAAGTCTCACATTTGACTGATAGAAATGAAAAATGATCTAAATTTATTTTTTGATTTTTCAACAAAAATAAAATTCACATATGGGTATATTTGATCTTTTTCACAAAGCTTCCATATGCATTTGATCATTTACACATGAAATTTTTTTATCCTTTTCACTTTAACAATTGATATAAATTTATTATTCCCTCCATGCACTATTAGATGTCAAAATTTTCTTAACTTGATTTTCATTTTTATTCGTTATTTTGGAAAAATCAAAGTAAGACAACTTTCTTTTACCTATTTTACCTCCTAAATTCACTTAAAAAGTTAATATTTTTCATGGTTTCTACATTGGCTGCCAATGAGGATATTTAGCTCCTTTATCTGTCTGGTTTTTGTATGTTATGATAGGTACCCAATCTACCATGAACTTGTGTGATGTGCATACGAGATGCACATAAGACACATGAGATGCACACAAAAACTATATATGTATATATGCATACATTTATTGAATATACTTACATTTTTTATTAAGATTTAATTTTAATAACTAATTTCATTGATGGTTGAACATGTTAAACTTAAATTGTAGATAAAATGGTTACACAATTTGGTGAAGGGTCCATAAAATAAGTAATAATAATAATTAGTTTTGTGTAACACACAGATCATCATTAATGTTTAATTATCAATGCTAATAACATCTGTCAAAGAAAATATAACACTTAAAACAGTTTTGTAAAGGCTCCGATCTATTCAATAGAATAAGTGTGAAAATCTTTTGTTTGGTCAAACCACAAGTTGATTTTCTCTTCTCTATTACCCAATCCATCAATGAAAATATTTATTGAAACCAATAGGTTTCCCATCCACATTTCCC
Source organism: Solanum sejunctum (assembly GCA_025642045.1). NCBI lineage: Eukaryota > Viridiplantae > Streptophyta > Magnoliopsida > Solanales > Solanaceae > Solanum > Solanum sejunctum. Next base: position 12,016 of record JAOTQJ010039761.1, read on the forward strand.
AAAAATTCAAAATCAATCTCGTCATGATTTTGTTGATACTAAAATAACTGCATTAGCAATCCAAATTCATCAAAAACATAATAAAAATTTAAAAACAAATACATTAATTTTAATCTTATGCATACATAGGAAGGCACAACAGTGCCTACTGAATTTCTCGGCATTAGCTTAATCTTTGTGTCAAATTGACCAAATAAAAAAAAATTTTTGATCGCATCACAAACCTGAAAAGTTGACACGAAAAAACTAACAAATGATCAATCATTGTTTTGATAGGAAAATGAAAAGAAATTTAATTTGCATTTCAATTTATTAATTACCATATTGTCAGTCCAATATCATGCTTCTTGTAAAGGCCATTTGCGGATATGTTTACGTGACTGGGAGGCCATTACTTGAAAATCTTTATTAAAATCTCCAGTAGAAATTTTTTGAAATATATTATTTTAATATTTAATTTAATTAATATTATAATTTATTTATTTTTTATCAAGGTGAAATATTTTGTTCATGTAGAGTTTTTGAAATATATTATTTTAATATTTAGTTTTAACTAATACTATAATTTATTTATTTTTTATCAAGGTGAAATATTTTGTCCATGTAGAGTGTGATGTGCCATTTTTAAAAAAAATTAAAGATGTGTTTCTCAAACTAATAAGTGATAATTTAGGTATGGAACTCACATTTCCAATAGTTTAGATATGAAACTAAAAAAAGGATAGTTTAGATATATTTTTAAAACTTATTTAATTACAATATGAACGCAATCAAATAATTTTAGTTCTTTTTCTTTCTTTTCTCTTTTATATATTCTATTATTATTCTTTTAAGTAAGGAAATAGTTTTGATTCTTTTTCTTTCTTTTTCTCTTTTATTTTGTTCTTACTCTTTCTTTTTATTTCTTATATTTTCACACTTAAAAATTAAATAAGAAAGAGAAAGACATATAATGATATAAATAAATTCACAAGGGAGATATTTAAGATTGAAATTAAATGTTGAATGTGAGAAGGATCAAATATAACCCTATATCAATTTTGTTTTAGTAAAATATTAAAATAAATAAATTGAATCATGTATTGACCTTAGTTAGTAACAACTCAAAAGAATCATGTATTAGTATTGTAATTTCATGTCCATATATGTATTATGCCTATTTGAAAACTTATGAATCATTACTTGTATCTACTATTGATATCACATGTAATTAACTAATTTATTTAAATAAATTTAAAGTACATTTTAAATAATTTTAAATACCATTGAAAATATTTCAATAACAACGATCAAAACTTAAAATACTTTCAATATGGAAGGCATCAACACATTATAGAAAAAAAATTTAAAATATAATTTTTACTTAAGTATTACATGTAATAAGTAATTATTAAAATTGTCAACATAAAAGTTTAACCATTTTGTTATGACTTTATGATTTTAATTATAAAATTTTATTTATAATATATTTTTTTAATGATAATTTGAATTATTTTTTCTGTTTTAGATATTTTCTATTTATCTTTAAAAGTGTGATGAGAGAAAGTTAATACGCTACTTAAAAATTTTGCATAAATATTTTTTTAGTTGGATAGTATTAAAACTCAAAACATGTCACATATGGTAGACATCGACATATTATAGAAATTATAAAAACATATAGTTTACAAGTGTCAGTTCATATAACAACCACCCTATAGAGTCACAAATTAGTGTTAAAATTTTACATATTTATTAAAATTATTATGTTTTAGAAAGATTAAATTGAATATTTAAATAATAAGTGATGATCCTAGTTAACAATAATCCAAGAGATTGCTCACTCATTGATGTTGTAGTCTTGTGCTTCTATGTTATCACGATTTGATAATTTGTGAATTAACTTATATTTATTATTAATATAATATCTAATTAAGTAATTTTACGAATAATTATATTCAAATAAATATAAGTTATATGTTAAAATAATATTTGAATACAATTTAAAAATATTTCAATAATGACAACCAAAATTCAAAATTGTCTGAAATGTTGACACTAGTTGATTACACTAAATATTTCTACACTTTGACTCAATTATATTATTGATAAATTATTTCTATTTTATAAAAGTACTTACATTTTTTTGTATTATAAAAAATCCCGCAGTTACATTCTAACGTTGCTCCTACTTTTCTAAAAATATTATAGTAATTCTAATGTTGTTAAATAAAATTGCATAAAACATACCTATATAAAGTGAAAGAAATTTATTACTATAGTTGGTATATTTAATTTAATAGTCTTTATCATCTAATATTTTCTAATTCTTTGTTTAATCAAATGTGAGTCCATTTTTCTAAAAATTCGTAAGAATAACTTCAGAAAATGTCTTCTATTTATGATTTTAACTTGTCCTTTAATAATTATATTTTAATGCATTCAATCGTAAATAAATTTATAATAAGTGTAAGTGTAAAATTTTCATAGTTCATGAAGTGTAATTGTTGAATTTTAATATATAGAAAGCGTATTAAAAACTGAATACTATAAAATATTTAATGTATTAATTATTAATATACGAAATATCTGAATTATTAAATTGCATAAATAATGTTTTTTTTTGTGATTTTAAAAAATTGTTTTATATTAATGAACTTCACGAAAACATATAGTAAATAATTTTTTGTTTCATTTTATAATAACCCAAAGAATTCTAGTGGTCCACAAGCCAAGAAATCACGGGCCCAGGAACTATCTCGATGGGCTGCCTGACTACTCCCCGCTTCCTGTCTGTGGCCTGGCAGGTCAGAATCTGAGTCAATAACTGCACTACCTCCCGCAGCTCCCCGATTTCTGCGCCTGGCTGGGGAGTCGGAGGTTCTGATGCCTGGCCCTCTGGGGCTGGTGGGGTAACCGAACCCGCTGTCGGGAAAATAATCTCTGACTCTGGCTGATTACGAGCCCGAGTAGTTCCCCGACCGCGTCGATCCCCATCTACTGCTGCAGGCCTCCCTCTGTGGCCGGCTGGTTGCTTCCTTGGTGGCATATCTGAAATACAAATCAGTTCTGTCAGGGAGGAAATCATCCTAGTAACATCGCCCTAACGCATGATCTAGGATCGGAAGAAAAAGTAACATCCTAAATGTCCCGTAGCCTCCGGTTTATAGATGTGGTGCACGACACACCGATAAATAGGACTCTACTAGACACGGTCTGTGGACACTCCGAGGACTAACCGCTCTGATACCACTTCTGTCACGACCCAACCCCGG
>JAOTQJ010039772.1:0-15268 GCA_025642045.1 Solanum sejunctum
AACAAGTTAGAAGCGACTCACAAAATTGAATTAGAAGCGAAAGAAAGAGAAATTGAGCACGAAAAGTAGATTCTCAACGAACTAGACAGTCGATGGAAAAGTCGTGAAGATTTGCTTCTTATGATGAATGATTAGTCGGTAGAGAGGAAAGTTAATGAACTGCTACGAAGCAAAACCTCACGACTTTTTCATCGCCTGTCTAGTTCCTTAAGCATCCGCTTTTCATGTTCAATTTCCCTTGCCTCTACTTCTAATTCAACTCTATGAGTTTCTTCTACCTTATCACTTTAGACATTCATTAACTTACTTCCTTGTCGACTCACCTATCACCACACGAACAAAATCCTCATGGCTTTTCCATCGAACGTCTAATTCCTCCCTTCGTCGCTTTAGGCCGCTAATTTCTCTTTCCTTTGCTTCTAATTCAATTTTATTTGTTGCTTCTAACTTGTAAATTTTCCTTAGCATTTCATTAACTCGACTCTCTACCAACTCATTCTTTCCAAACAAAGCAAATCATTACGGCTTTTCCACCGGCTGTGTAGTTCCTTAAGTATCAGCTTGTTGTGCTCAATTTCCCTTTTCTTTGCTTCTCATTCAACTTTATTACTTGCTTCTAACTTGTCAACCTTCTGACTTGTTAACTTTTGTTAGAAATTCATTCAACTGTATGAGGCAAGTGAATGAATTTCTAACAAAAGTTAACAAGTTAGAAAATTGACAAATTAGAAGCAACTCATCGATTTGAATTAGAAGCAAAGGAAAGGGAAATTGAGCACAGAAAGCAAACGCTTAAGGAACTAGACAGCCGGTGGAAAAGCCATAATGATTTGCTTTGTATGGAGAAGAACATGTTGGCATAGAGTCAAGTTAATGACTTGCTAAGGAAAGTTAACAAGTTAGAAGCAACTCATAAAATTGAATTAGAAGCAACGAAAAGAGAAATTAGTGGACTAAAGCGATACATGGAGGAATTAGACATTCGATGCAAAAGCCGTGAGAATTTGCTTCGTGTGTTGATGGATGAGTAGAGAAGGAAATAAATTAATGAATGTCTAAGAAAGTTGATAAGTTATAAGCAACTCATAGAGCTGAATTAGAAGGAAAGGAAAGGGAATTGAACATGAAAAGCGTGTGCCTAAGGAACTAGACAACCGATGGAAAAGTCATGACGATTTTCTTTGTGTGATGATGGATGAGTTGGCGAGGAGGCAAGTTAATGAATTTCTAACAAAAGTTAACAAGTTAGAAACAATTCATAGAGTTGAATTAGAAGCAAAGGAAAGGGAAATTGGCACGAAAAACTGATGCTTAAGGAACTGGACAGTCGATGAAGAAGCAGTAAGGATTTCCATCGCATATTGGAGGACAAGTTGGTGTAGAGGCAAGTTAATGAATTTCTAAAAAAGTTAACAAGTTAGAAGCGACTCACAAAATTGAATTAGAAGCGAAAGAAAGAGAAATTGAGCACGAAAAGTAGATTCTCAAGGAACTAGACAATCGATGGAAAAATCGTGAGGATTTGCTTCCTATGGTGAATGATTAGTTGGCAGAGAGGCAAGTTAATGAACTGCTACGAAGCAAATCCTCACGACTTTTCCATCGACTGTCTAGTTCCTTAAACATCCACTTTTCATGTTTAATTTCCCTTTCCTCCTAATTCAACTCCATGAGTTTCTTCTAACTTATCAACTTTCTTTAGACATTCAGTAACTTGCTTCCTTGTCGACCCACCCATCACCACATGAAGCAAATCCTCACGGCTTTTTTTATCGAATGTATAATTCTTCCATGTGTTGCTTTAGTCCACTAATTTCTCTTTCCTCTGCTTCTAATTCAATTTTATGAGTTGCTTCTAACTTATCAACTTTCCTTAGCAATTCATTAACTCGACTATCTGCCAACTCGTTCTTCTCCATACAAAGCAAATCATTATGGCTTTCCCACCGGCTGTATAGTTTCTTAAGCGTCAACTTTCCGTGCTCAATTTCCTTTTCCTTTTCTTCTAATTCAACTTAATGAGTTGCTTTTTTAACTTGTCAACTTTCTAACTTGTTAACTTTTTTTCTTTACTTCTAATTCAAATTAATGAGTTGATTTTTTAACTTGTCAACTTTCTAACTTGTTAACTTTTGTTAGAAATTCATTCAACTGTATGAGGCAAGTTAATGAATTTCTAACAAAAGTTAACAAGTTAGAAAATTGACAAATTAGAAGCAACTCATCGATCTGAATCAAAAGCAAAGAAAAGGGAAATTGAGCACAGAAAGCAAACGCTTAAGGAACTAGACAGCCGGTGGAAAAGTTATAATGGAAAAGAACAAGTTGGCATAGAGTCGAGTTAATGACTTGCTAAGGAAAGTTAATAAGTTAGAAGCAACTCATAAAATTGAATTAGAAGCAATGAAAAGAGAAATTAGTGGACTAAAGCGACACATGGAGGGATTAGATATTCGATGAAAAAGACATGAGGATTTGCTTCATGTGTTAATGGATGAGTCAACAAGGAAGCAAGTTAATGAATGTCTAAGAAAGTTGATAAGTTAGAAGTAACTCATAGAATTGAATTAGAAGTAAAGGAAAGGGAAATTGAAAATGAAAAGCGGGTCCTAAGGAACTAGACAGCCGATGGAAAAGTCATGACAATTTTCTTTGTATGATGATGGATGAGTTGGCGAGAAGGCAAGTTAATGAATTTCTAACAAAAGTTAACAAGTTAGAAACAACTCATAGAGTTGAATTAGAAGCAAGGGAAAGGGAAAATAGCACGAAAAACTGATGCTTAAGGAACTGGACATCGGATGGAGAAGCCGCAAGGATTTGCATCGCATATTGGAGGACAAGTTGGTGGAGAGGCAAGTTAATTATTTCTAAAAAAGTTAACAAGTTAGAAGCGACTCACAAAATTGAATTAGAAGCGAAAGAAAGAGAAATTGAGCACGAAAAGTAGATTCTCAAGGAACTATATAGTCGATGGAAAAGTCGTGAGGATTTGCTTCATATGGTGAATGATTAGTCAACGGTGAGGCAAGTTAATGAACTACTAAGAAGCAAATCCTTATGACTTTTCCAGCGCCTGACTAGTTCATTAAGCATCTGCTTTTCATGTCCAATTTCCCTTTCCTCTACTTCTAATTCAACTCTATGAGTTTCTTCTAACTTATCAACTTTTTTAAAACATTCATTAACTTGCTTCCTTTTTGACTCACCCATCAGCACGCGAAGAAAATTCTCACGGCTTCTCCATCAGATTTCTAATTCCTCCCTGTGTCGCTTTAGTCTGATAATTTCTCTTTCCTTTACTTCTAATTTAATTTTATTTGTTGCTTCTAGCTTGTCATCTTTCCTTAGCAATTCATTAACTCGACTCTCTGCCAACTATTTTCCATACAAAGCAAATCATTACGACTTTTTAACCGGCTGTGTAGTTCATTAAGTATCAGCTTTCGGTGCTCAATTTCCTTTTTTATTTGCTTCTAATTCAACTTTATGAGTTGCTTCTAACTTGTTAACTTTTGTTAGAAATTCATTCAACTCTAGGAGGCAAGTTAATGAATTTCTAACAAAAGTTAACAAGTTAGAAAATTGACAAATTAGAAGCAACTCATCGATTTGAATTAGAAACAAAGGAAAGGGAAATTGAGCACAGAAAGCAAACGCTTAAGGAACTAGATAGCCGGTGGAAAACCATAATGATTTACTTTGTATGGACAAGAACAAGTTAGCATAGAGTCGAGTTAATGACTTGCTAAGGAAAGCTAACAAGTTAGAAGCAACTTATAAAATTGAATTAGAAGCAACGGAAAGAGACATTAGTGGACTAAAGTGACACATGAAGGAATTAGACATTCGATGGAAAAGCCATGAGAATTTGCTTCGTGTGTTGATGGATGAATAGAGAAGGAAGCCAATTAATGAATGTCTAAGATAGTTGATAAGTTAGAAGCAAAGGAAAGGGAAACTGAATATGAAAAGCGGGTCCTAAGGAACCAGACAGCCGATGGAAAAGTCATGACGATTTTCTTTGTATGATGATGGATTAGTTGGCGAGGAGGCAAGTTAATGAATTCCTAACAAAAGTTAACAAGTTAGAAACAACTCATAGAGTTGAATTAGATGCAATGGAAAGGGCAATTGACACAATAAACTGATGCTTAAGGAACTGTACATCGGATGGAGAAGCCGTAAGGATTTGCATCGCATATTGGAGGACAAGTTGGTGCAGAGACAAGTTATTGAATTTCTAAAAAAGTTAACAAGTTAGAAGCGACTCACAAAATTGAATTAGAAGTGAAAGAAAGAGAAATTGAGCACGAAAATTAGATTCTCAAGGAACAAGATAGTCGATGGAAAAGTCGTGAGGATTTGCTTCATATGGTGAATGATTAGTCAGCAAAGAGGTAAGTTACTGAACTACTACGAAGCAAATCTTCACGACTTTTCCAACGCCTGTCTAGTTCCTTAAACATCTGTTTTTCATGTTCAATTTCCCTTTCCTCTACTTTTAATTCAACTCTATGAGTTTCTTCTAACTTATCAACTTTCTTTAGACATTTATCAACTTGCTTCCTTGTTGACTCACCTATCACCAGACGAAGCAATTCCTCACGGAGTTTCCATTGAATGTCTAATTCCTCCCTGTGTTGCTTCAGTCCACTAATTTTTCTTTCCTTTACTTCTAAGTCAATTTTATGAGTTGCTTCTAACTTGTCAACTTTCCTTAGTAATTCATTAACTCGACTCTCTGCCAACACGTTCTTTTTCATACAAAGAAAATATTATGGCTTTTCCACCGGCTGTATAGTTCCTTAAGCATCAGTTTTCTGTGCTCAATTTCCCTTTTCTTTACTTCTAATTCAACTTTATGAGTTGCTTCTAACTTGTCAGCCTTCTAACATGTTAACTTTCGTTAGAAATTCATTCAACTCTAGGAGACAAGTTAATGAATTTCTAACAAAAGTTAACAAGTTAAAAAATTGACAAGTTAGAAGCAACTCATAGAGTTGAATTAGAAACAAAGGGAAGGGAAATTGAGCACGAAAAGCAGACGCTGAAGGAACTAGATAGCCGGTGGAAAAGTCATAATGGTTTGCTTTGTTTGGAGAAGAACGAGCTGGCATAGAGTCGAGTTAATGACTTGCTAAGCAAAGTTAACAAGTTATAAGCAACTCATAAAGTTGAATTAAAAGCAACGGGAAGAGAAATTAGTGGATTAAAGCGGTACATGGAGGAATTAGACATCCGATGGAAAAGTCGTGTGGATTTGCTTCATGTGTTGATGGATGAGTCGACAAGGAAGCAAGTTAATGAATGTCTCAGAAAGTTGATAAGTTAGAAGCAACTCTTAGAGTTGACTTAGAAGCAAAGGAAAGGGAAATTGAAGATGAAAAGTTTGTGCCTAAGGAAATAGACAGCCGATGGAAAAGTCATAAAGATTTTCTTTGTATGATGATGGATGAGTTGGCAAGGAGGCAAGTTAATGAATTTCTAACAAAAATTAACAAATTAAAAACAACTCATAGAGTTGAATTGAAAGCAAAGGAAAAGGAAATTGGCACAAAAGACCAATGCTTAAGGAACTAGATAGCTGATGGAAAAGTCGTATGATTTGCTTCGCATATTGAAGAATAAGTTGGTGGAGAGGCAAGTTAATGAATTTCTAATAAAGTTGGCAAGTTAGAAACGACTCACAAAATTGAATTAGAAGTGAAAGAAAGAGAAATTGAGCACGAAAAGTAGATTCTTAAGGAACTAGATAGTCGATAGAAAAGTCGTGAGGATTTTCTTCCTATGGTGAATGATTAGTCGACGAAGAGGCAAGTTAATGAACTGCTAAGGAAAGTTGACATGTTGGAAGAGACTTGTAGAATTTTGAATTAGAAGCGAAGAAAAGAGATATTAGGGGCCTAAAGCAACATCTTGAGAACCTAGATAGCCTACAGAAAAGCTACGATGATTTGCTTAGTATAACGAATGACGAGTTGGCGGAGAGGCAAGTTAATGAATTGCTAAGAAAAATTGACAAGTTAGAAGCGACTCATAAAATTGAATTAGCATTGAAGAGAAGGGAAATCAAGCTCCTAAAGAGGCACCTCGAGGACCTAGACAAACAGTAAAAAAGTCGTGAGGATTCGCCCTTATATGATAAATGATAAATTGGTGGAGAAGAAAGTTATTGAATTGTTAAGGAAAATTGACAAGTCAGAAGAGACTTACAACATTGAATTAGAAGAGAAGGAATGAAAAGTTCAAAGCCTAAAGTAGCATCTTGAGGAACTAGTCAGATGGTGGAAAAGCCAAAAGAATTACTTTGCAAGCGAAGGACGAGTTAGAAGACAGGTGGCTCAATGAATTGCTAACTAAAGTCTTTGAATTAGAGAATTCCAGAAGGCTTATTGATGAGAACGAACAAGTTGGTGGGTCTTTTGGTATGAATATCGATTATTGATGTGCTTGCATATTATGTTATGATTACTTCTAAGGAGTTTTGTGAAAATTTATTGAACTTAAATCATTGAATAGATAAATAATTGTGTTTTTATTGAAATCAAGTCATTGTATGTCGTGTTTGAATAGGTTTTGTTGAGTTCATATCTTACTGCCTTTTGTTAGTTAGCATTTGGCTATAAATTCTCAAATATTTTTGGCAAGTCATTTTTGGGTGAAGTTTCACCATGCGTTGGCCATAAATGTTGGGAGTCATGAGCTAGATTCCAAGGTCATGATGGCACATATCCCAAATTATCCACACGAATTGTAAGCCAAAAGCTAGCCCACACGAGACTCCTAAGAGAGAAGTCAAGTCACAAATCCAAGGATTGAAACATAAATTACAATCCCAAAATCTGGTGTCACAAATGCAAAGAGCATCTAATACAATGACCAGAATAGTAGAAATCACACCGTCTTTGAAATAAAGTGAAGACTACAAAGTACTGATAGAATCTAGTAGTAGACCGAAATCATTGGGTCTCACCACCATCCCCAGTATAGGATCTCTATGAATCATCAGTTGTTGCAAGAGTAACACTATCTAAAATTTGCATTCAAACGGAGATGCAAAAGTAGGGGTGAGTGCAAATAATATATACCCAGTCAGTTTATTTGACTATTTCGAAAATATGATTTAAACTCATAAGTTCTAAATATTATTAAAAATATCCATAAGTTTGTATTATCATTTTATAATAAACATGCTCTGTTAAAAAAATAAACTTATGACATAATTAATAACAATCAACAAAAAAAAAAAACAATATGGACAAGATCAATACATTAATCACACTAAAAATAAATTGTTTTTTTTTCCAATCTTACCACTCAAACTATTCTTTCCGGAGGAAGTAGTAACAAACTATACTTTTATAAAAAATTTCCCATATTCTAGGAACAATCTCTTCCCAACAAGCTTTCATTTCTAGATCAGATAACCAAGAAGATGGAGTAATATTGTTACTCTAAGACGATTGTTCGTCATTTTCATCAGCAATCATACCATCACTTTCCTATTCAGTGGATATTCCATCACTGCATTGATTTTCATGCAAAAAATTATGTAATACGGCACAAGCAATTATTCAGAACCTAATCGTGAAGCCCCTTAATTAATCACCACAGTTTTGTACATAATCTTGCTATCATAGATGAAACAAATTTATCAAAGATAAGATAGACAAACTCATCTGCAAAAACGAATGATTCTTTAATCCCCAAGGTTGCCATTTAGCATCTAGGCAATATGTTCTGCTTAACTCCCCAAAATATCCAAGATTACCTCTTTTTACATTATCAAATCAAAAGAGTAACATCTCCACCTTAACCAACGTGAACTACAAATGGAACAGAATAATTTGGAAGAAAAAACGACTTACTGTTCTCAGGTGCTTCCTAATCAGAGCAGATGCTATTGACTTTATAAACAAAGTCAATAGCATGTGAGTGTCATCTGAACTTGCAATATGCTTTATCTGATTAATGGAAAAAACATCCAATTCAATTAGAACCAAGCAACCTAAATATTTTATGAATTACACAGGACACGGGCAACAAAATAGAAAATTTAAAATAGGACGAATGTATTTAGCCTTAAAACGCAGATGAGACCTCGCAACTAGATGTTGCGACCGCATTATGTAGGTCACATGATCACTATTTTTCACATGGGGTCTATTTCTCTAATGCAGTAAAAGCAAACTTACTTGTCAAAGAGTCTGATTTACTTCATGGAATGGTAATAGTCGAGTACTTTTGATTTCATAAAATCCTAACCATTACATGGGCAAATACTGCAACATTGAAGACAAACTCTACAGCAGCATATAGGGTTGAGTAAGACTGAATTTGTCACTGAAGTGTTCCTTTATATGGAATGATGTACGATTTCGCCTCATCTCAAAAGGAAATGCACCTTAAGCAAAATGAGAAATAACTATTAACATAACATCTATCTAGTATACTGATGGAGTTTCATAAAAGGTGAGTGACAAATAACAGTTTTTGGGTAATCACGAGTATTTATATCTTTTCTATCATGGTCAACCCTCGAAGTATAAATTAGGATTGTCAAATGGGTAGGTCGAGCGAAAATGAAGAGATTGAAATGACCTGAACTAGAATTCAAGTTGGGCCATGACCCGTCCAAAATTCAGTTTGGGCTTTAATTGGCTAAACATCGGGTTGGTCATGACCCCAATTTGACCCGCTTAATCTCAAAAATAGTAACATATTGCTATTTACCCTTTGTAACTACAATTTGAATTACAACTCAACAAAATAAAAAATAAGTTCTTGATATTGAAGAGAAGTCACCAAACATTATACAATATACTTGAGATGACTCAATCAACAGGTATTCTACTAAAAAAATTATAGTTTAAGTTATTTCGGTTATTTTGGTCCCAGAAAAGTAAGTTTTTAATTTATAAAAAAAAAAAAGATATAGATAGTAACTAATACATTCAACACATGAACATACATCAATGCAATAAAAAGGTCTTTTAAAAAATAGGTTGAATTGAGGATTAAACTGGGCCTAGTTGAAGATCCTTTTAAAATGAGTTAGGGCTTGAATGAGTTGAGATTAATCAAGTTTTACATTATCTTAAGCCCAACCCATGAAATTCTGGATAAGTTAGGTACGTCGCCTGTATTTGAACTCATTTTGACAACCCTAGTATAAATAGAATATGATGAATGTTATTTTCTAAGACAATATTTTTAGGTACACTATCGGCGAGTTTTGTAGGTTTACCCCTTTATCTCTACATTGGATCTCTCTTGAATATCTTTTGGTAAGATTATTCATATATGAGTTCAATTCTCTTCTTTCTGGAATTTAATCTTGTAATTGTTTGTTCAAGTTTTTCATATATAGTATTTTCTGCTCATGGGGCTCGATTTTGAGACAAGTGTTTTTCGAAAACAGTCTCTCTATCTCTAGGAGATAGTGGTAAGATCTGCGTACATTTTTACCCTCCCTAGACACCACTTGTGGGATTCCACTGGGTGTATTGTTGTTGTAATTGTTTGTTCAAATTAGAGAAATGCAACTTTGTTTTTTGTTAGTCTAATTAACCTCAGTTGTGCGATTGTTCTTTTCCTCTTCTGTATCTCCATCCAATTTTTTTAATTATCTGTTGAATCTCATTATCTTGTATTTGATTTTACGTCGTCTACTCAAAGCTTTAATTAAATCTTTTTTGTCATCCAAAATAATGAATGTGAACCATGTTCACACGTTATACACTATATCTTTTCTTTTTCTTTTGATAAAGTTAAACGTTATACACTATATATCTCACATGAATCTGTAGCGATCTATTCTTTTAAGTCTTTTTTTAGTTTCTTCCCCTTTTCCCACTAATACAAAAGTTATCCTACTAATCTCCATTTAAGGAATCTTTTTTATGAAAGGATGTCTTTCATTGAAAATGATTCCCTTAATACATGTGGTTTGCATGTTATCATAAAACATGTTTATTAGTGGTTCATTAGATGCAACACATGTAACCATGTGTCTCTATCTAAACATGTGTCTACAATCGTACATAGGATGTGTTACACCTATTTGCTTCTCCATGTCTAGAAAAAGTGTTATTATTGTGTGTTGGTAGTAGAAACGTGTTTAGAGTGATACTTATATAGGATATATTATGTGTATCTATTTGACCTTATAATGAAACGTGTTTTGAGCAGTTCATCATAGATATGTATCCATCCAACATCTAGTAGAAACGTGTTAAGAGTAATACAAATGTTGAGTAGTTCATCATAAATATGTACTCATTCAACTTCTGCCTCAAACTATGTGCCAATCCATCTTTTATCTTCCACGCTATGGCATTTATTGATACCATAGTTAAGTAGGATTGCTATTGCATTCCACTCGCTCAATGTCTGAAATAATAAGATTGGTATTATCCAATCATCATTAGGTTAAACTATTCACTCCTCAAATACAAAGTACTTTCTTTTCTTCCCCTCAATCATAATAGACGATAGACAGAGCAATTTTGAATTAGTAATATGATCTCATGGTTCTTCGATTTGCACTGTAATAATTGATAATTTATCATGTTTCCAACTGCTACTTTAAGTTGTAGTTTATTAATTAACAAATTTGAGTTGATATCATTTTTAGGTTAATATATGGCAGACCAGAACAAGAAGTTTGATGTGGAAGAGAACACAGAGATTGATCTGAACAAGCAGATTGATCTGACCAAGCACGTAGTCTCATTGCAGTGTGAAAACTTTTCGCTGTGGAGTAAAATTGACAAGTTAGAAACAACTCATAGAGTTGAATTAGAAGCGAAGGAAAGGGAAATTGAGCATGGAAAATGGATGCTTAAGGAACTAGACAGCCGATGGAAAAGCCTAAAGGATTTGCTTTGTGTGGCAAAAGATGAGTTGGTGGAAACGCGAGTTAATGAATTACTATGGAAAGATGACAAGTTAGAAGCAGCTCATAGAGTTGAATTAGAAGAGAAGGAAAGAGAAATTGAGCAAAGAAAGTGGATGCTTAAGGAACTAGACAGCAGGTGGAAAAGCAAGAAGGATCTGCTTTGTATGGCAGAGAGACATGTTAATGAATTGCTAAGTAAAGTTGGCAAGTTAGAAACGACTCATAGAATTGAATTAGACGCGAAGGAAATAGAAATTAGGGGCCTAAGACGACACCTCGAGGAAGTAGACAACCGGTGGAAAAGCCAGATGGATTTGCTTTGTATGCCAAAGGAAGAGTTAGCAAGCAGGCAAGTTAATGAATTGCTAGGAATAGTTGACAAGTCAGAAGCAACTTGCAGAATTGAATTAGAAGCAAAGGAAACAGAAATTAGGGGCCTAAGGCGACACCTTGAGGAACTAGATAGTCAGTGGAAAATCCAGAAGGTTTTGCTTTGTATAGCGAAGGACGATGCGGAAAGGCAAGTTAATGAGCTGCTAAGTAAAGTTGACAAGTTACAAGAAACTCATAGAATTGAATTAGAAGAGAAGGAAAGAGAAATTAGGGGCCTAAGGAGGAACCTTGGGGAACTAGACAACCACTGGAAAAGACAGAAGGATTTGCTTTGTATGGCAAAGGATGAGTTGGCAGAGAGGCAAATCAATGAATTGCTAACTAAAGTCTCTGAATTGGAGAATAGATTGGCGAATTCCCGAAGGCTTATTGATGAGAACGAGCAAGTAGGTGAGTCTTCTAGTGTCAATGGAGATTATTGATGTGCTCGCGTATTCTATTATTATTACTCACATAGGAGTTTTTCTTACATTTTTTTTTATTAAGAGGGTAGTTTTATAAAACTTAATTCAGTGATAGATATGTGATTGTGTTTTTATTGATATTAAGTGATTGAATGTTGTGTTTTTGACAATTTTGTTGAATTCATATCTTATTGCCTTAATGTTAGTATAATTTGGACCCTACCCTATGGTTGCTTCATATTATTAATTGACATTTTACTTGTTGAAAAAGAAATTGAAATATTGATTTTTTATGTTAGTAGGAAAAATACTTAGACTCGCTACACCTTATTCAGAACCAGGTTCTGAATAATTCCGCAAAAACAATAAATACCAAAGTTAGCAAAACACGAATTTATCATGGAAAATTTTTTGCCCAAGGGAGGAAAACTACGACTTACAACGAGTAGGATTTCAACAACTAAACTCCCAAGAACTATGTTCCAGATTACAACTTATCAATCCGACTCACTAGACTACCTCAACTATCAGTTCATTAAAAACTGATCTAACAACTCTCTAAAGGACTCACGAAACTACCTAAATACACATATTATTTTAGCATAATCTCTAAAATTCCCTAGGTATTTAAAAAAATTACAAAAATTCCTTCTCGGATACATCACTACCCTCTTTCAAATACAATTTTTTATTACCTCTCAATACATCTCTCCCCTTCAGCCCCTCTTGGATACATCCCTCACCTCTCAAATACATCCCTATCCCCTCTCGGATACATCCCTCCCATTAAGTAACGAATCATTCGCAATCCCTGAACTATGTATCCGCAGGTTTTCATGATGTATCAGAGATCCTACAAATTTAAGACATTTTTTTACTTTGGGAAAGTATAGGAATAGAATACAATTAAATCTTAACATAGAATATACATACGTTATAGCAACGGAAATCGATCTGATCGAGTTCCACCTTGCCGACCTCATTGATCTTACACTTATTTAATATATATCTTGCAATCAAAGAGGAGCTACATAAGTTATCAAAAATGATATACACAAACTCGTTTGCAGCAGTGAATGGTTCTTTTAACCCCCAAAATAAACCTAAATCTACTTGCCTACTGTTAAACCATGGAATCTAAGTGCCCTAATTGCTTAAAGTACAACGAACAACAAACACTTACCGCCAAAATGCAACAAGTCCATCAAACCCCCAAATCGAAAATTTCATCAGAGTTCACATTAGGGTTTATGACTAGCAATTATCATATAACAATTTAAGCAAAATATCGAACCAAACTTGAAAGCATGGGCGAAGAAAAACTTACCGGAATTGCAATTTACTGTTATGTGCCTCTTAAATTGTATGGCCGAAACTCCAATTTCCCTGTCATAAAATCTTAACTATAACTTCAACAAATAATGTAACATTGAAGACAAACTCTAGGGTTGTAGTAAAGACTTTAGTGCGTGATGTTAGAAAATCAAACTCTACTATTTCAATTTCCTCGGGCTGAGATGTGGCCCAATCAGACATTGTTAAGCGTTGGCCCGGATGCTATTGTTGGGGAATTTTCATAAATAATTTAAATTTAAAATTTAATATAGTCAAATAGTTATATTTTATATTATTATAAAATACAATTTTGGCTATACGATCTGGAGGGGAGAAAATAAGAGCGGGAGATCGAGAAAGACGAATTGTATATGTATATTTATTAAATTGTGTGTATATATTTGTCAAACAATTATATATGTGTGTATGTGTCTATATATATATATCTGTCAAACGATATTGGGAGGAGAGAGAGAGGGAGGGAGGAGAGAGACGAGCGAGAGTAGAGAGAGACAAATTCTATATCTATCAAATTGACTATGTATATCTATCAAATTGACTATGTATATCTATCAAAACAATTATATATATGCAATTGATATACATTTATAATTATATATCTGCAAAAAATTATAGAGAGGCAAGAGAGAACAGAGGAGAGAGAAAATAGCAACAAAACCTTAATTATAATTATAAATTATAATTTTTTCAAATTATAATTGTATAGTGTAAATACATATAATATGTCTGCCTAATTATGTTATTTTTCCTTTTAGTTACTAATGCAAACTTGAAACTTCCATTTCACAGAAAAAAAAAAAAAAGACTTTAGTGGGTGTTTGAATTGATTTATTTTTAGTGGTTTTTTTATTTTTAAGCTTTTTGTTTTGTTTTGTTTTTAAAGCGTTTGGGTAATATAAAATGTGCTTAAAAAATAGGGTTGCTTATCAGGTGGATTGGATGGATAATTTCACTTAATAATTTGACTCATCGGACATTAATTTTTAAATTCACTAATTTGCTAGTCAATTTATAAGATATCGATCGGCTGGCAACGAGTAAACAATTATTGAATTGCTATCAGATGATGTATTGACTAGCCTCTAATTACTATGCACCTTTTTTTAATAAACACATAGTCACACCTTAAAAAAAATAATTTCTTTTTATTATTGTAAATGCAATGAACCAGTTAATAATGAAAGGAAAAAAGTGAAGACAGAGAGGAAACAACTTAGGTTAGACTTTAAACTTTAGAGTGACAAAAATTAAAATAGAAATCAGCAAAATAGAAGAGTTTTTCTATGCCTTTAGTTTTGTTGATTTGTTCATTGTTCTATAAGACAATATATATATAATCCTTTTAATATAAAAGTGGATATGATCCTTGCATCTTATACATTTTTTTTTATTCAATTACCAATATAGACATATTTCACACACCCAATAATATCGTATTTAAAGTAAGTTTTATATAGTAAAACTCTTCAAATTAAGTTTCACATGAACCATCATTTGATTCACTTCATAAGCGTAACTGGAGATTTACTATGTGTCAACTAGAGGTGTGCATCGGTCGATTCGATTCGGTTTGATTTTGTATATTATCGGTTCAGTTTATCAATTTTTTATTTTTAAATATGCTAAAACAATAAGAAATCAATAAAATAATTTTTATCGATTTTCGGTGATTTTAATTCCTTAACGGTTCAATTTTCAATTTATCCGATAAGAATGATAATGGAAATTTGCATTAATAAAAACCAGATAGAGTAAGAAAACTATGTTTACAAACTTGCAAAAGTTATAATTAATTAATTACAAATTAAAATACTAAAGTGGATAACTAATCACTTAAATACTATAAAGTATTGTTATATTGTCTCATTAATATTAAATTATTAATATTTAATATTTACAAAAAGGTAAAATAGTAAATTATTATAATCTTATTGAGTTATCGATTTATTCAATAAATCAATAGTAAGAATCGAATCGATAACCCAATAACATTGTTCATTAAGAAAATAAGTAACCAATTACATTTCACTACAGAGAAAAACATAAAATACCAATTCCAATAACAAAACGAAGAACCATCAAGAGTACTTTTATTGGTACAAAGAATAACGAATTTCACACTTTGATCTCATTTCTTAAAACCTTGAACGCTTGCACTCTTCAGAAAAACCTTGAGGAAACCTCTTAGAATCAGAACAGTAATTGTAAACCA
>JAOTQJ010039793.1:0-15267 GCA_025642045.1 Solanum sejunctum
TAGAGCTCAAAACATGCTAAACAACCATACTTTCATGAACTCAAATCACTGTGTAGTAAATTTCTTAATATACAAAATCCACATGTAAAATCAACTTTAAATTATGCAATATACGTAGAAAAGAGGATTGGGCACCATAAGGTAAAAGACCCAATGGTTGAAACCCACATACATTAGCTTTGGAGAAGCTCTTGAAGAATACTTTAATTAAGTGTTGAACCTTGAATGAAAACCTTGAAGAAATTCCTAAGATTAGTCTTGAGTTTTGAGACTTGAATCTTGAGAGAAATATTAGGCTAAGTAATTGAGTGAGTATTGAAGAATGTTTAGGATGATATGAGGGCTAAGTATCAGTATCTTCAAGTATGGGAACCTTTAGGACCAAGACTTAGAATTTTTGACCAAAATCAAAAAACAAGACCAAAATAACACTGCTCCACATCACGAAAGCGACAAGGATTACTGACCAAAATTTGCATTTCTGCATAAATGCATTCTACAAAGATGGGCATAAATTCTTCATTCGAACTCGGAATTAGGTGAAACCAAGTGAGTTGCAAAGCTAATTCAAACATATTTAATTTGGTAGGTTGTGATCCACAAAGTTTTTTGTGTGCTGAGTGATATGCCCCTTTAAAATGGACACTCCTAAATCATATTTTTGTGATTTTTAGATTTTGATACGGTTGCTCTAAAATCTTGGTTAGACTCACTCCCCACTTAATTTGACCTAATGAACAGGAATATAAAGTCAGATTTTCAAAATAACAATCGAAGTTATAAATATATGAAAATTATGATTTTGGATACTTTTGAGGCACATTTTCGCGCACTTTTTGGGGTCGTTTCAATCATTAATAGGCCTGGTGTGGCCCTATTTCTTATTTAATCTTCTTGGTTGCTAGTGAGTCTTCTTTTGTGCCTATTATGTTGTGTGGACCTTTGGTTTCTATCCTTTTGTTGAGTATATTATTACTAGAAGGTTGATAGGTGTTGATCCGAGTTTGTATTGCATTAGGTCTTCTTTATGGATTATTGGATTTTGTATGATGGATTTTGTTGTCATTAGAGGGATGGAATAGTTGCATATATGTTGTGTCTTCATGATTGGTAGGATCCATAGAGTTAGATCCTGACTCCTTAATAAGCCCATTATTGAGTGGGAGGTGGTCAAGTGGTAGCAAGGGAGGTAGGTTCATTTCATGTCCTAAGATACAATTCATCTCTAAGGGTTCCATTTATCATCTTATGAGAATTGGAGGTGTTGAACCTAAGTTGTTTTGTAATTAGAATCATTGTTGGTGGTTGATGAGACCTTAAATGTCCCTTTCCAATAATTTGGATTTGGGTTAGTATCTTTTGGTTTAACTAGTACATTGGTTATGCCTATAAGTCTCATGAGTAAGATCTTTAGTCCCTATTCTAGTAGTTTTATGGTGGTTTTAGTGATGATAAGATGGCTTGTTCCCTAATGAGGTAGTGCATGTGAGTCATTTGAGGATAATACTAAAAGTTCAAGGAAGAAAGTTGGATGCTAAGTAGGATATATATGAATTTTGGTTGTAAGAAGTTGCCATTATAGGTTGTGTGGTGCTGGGCAATGGTAATAATGTAGACCTTAGTAGGATGAATGTGACTAGAGATTAGCCTAGACCTTGACTTTCTTGGGTATTAGGAGCTTCTTAGGTTTAGTGGGATATTATCGGCACTTGTGAGTAGGTGTTCTTCTATTGTATCTCCTATGCCTTACTTGACCCTAAATAAGGCCAATGTTATGACCGACATTTTGAGTATGGTGATTTGATAGGTCCAGGAGTTGCTATCTCTTGTGTGATTCCTTTGTGCTAATAGGATTCATGTGTGTGTCTAGGATAGTTGCGTGTGTCTATAGTGGCTAGAAGAGATCTTTAAGTGTTGGCCTATGTTATCGATGTGTAAAGTCTTGTCTTATGATCTTGGTTGGTCTTAGGTTGAGGTCTTGGAGGTCTTGGGGTAGTTTGGGCTACTTGCGTAGCATATTTTCTATGTGTGTAGAACCCATAAGGTTGTAATATGATTGTTGAGGATGGTCAATCTATTTAGTCAACTACAATGGGTTAGTCACTTCTCTATGGTTGATTTGGGGTTCAGGTCTTGTTCTTAAGTGAGGATGAGAGTAGGTGATATCCTAAAGTGTCTTTTCAAACTAGGAGTGATATTATTAGTATTGATGGAGTTGTTTGGTTGACTTATGTACCAGTGGCATTTTGGGTTTCTTGAATAGTGTCTTAAAACCCTACCTTGATATGTTTGGGGTGGTCTCTAGTGATAAGGTATTGATTTGTTTAGAGCTTGTGAAATATTTGGGGGTAATATTGCAAGTCTTGGAGAATAAGAGATTATTTTCTAAATATAATAGGTTTGCATTGTGGATAACAAGACGTTGGTTAGAATTCCTGATGGATTATGAATGTGGGTGCATTACTTTTTCCCTAATAAGACTAATGATGTGGTCAGTGCTCTAGGTAGCCTAGCATGTGTTGTTGATGGTGGCAAAGAGGAGACTAGTGGGGTCCATCAATAGATTAGATTGGATGTTAAGTTGAGGGAAGTTGAGAATGGTAGTATAGTGTTCTTCGTGGTTCCAAATCTTCTTTGGTTAAGGAGGTCTTATTTAAGCAAGGCTTTGATTCTGCCTTATTAGAGTTGGAAGTTTTGGGTGGAAAGATGGTAGAGTGGACGTTGTCTCCTAAGTGGGAGATGATAGTTTAAGGCAATAAGTGGAATAGGTGTGGTTGAGTTTGACAAATTAGTTATGGTTGTCAGTCCTTTTAGAGTGTAGAGGAAGTTGGTTAGGTTGCATACGGATTGGATTTGCCTAAGGAAGTGGATATGGTTTGTCCGATTCTTCATGCTTCTTTGATTGAGGGGATGTGTTGGTGACTCAAGTGCTATAGCAGTCTTTGAAATTATAGATGATATGGAGGACAAGTTGGCTTAAGGGAAGGTCCCAGTGGAGGTGTTGGATGGATGAGTGGAGAAGTTGACTAATGAGGATGTAGTGTTCATTAAGGCCCTCTTCAAAGGATCATCAAGTCAAAGGTGTCTCCATGGAAGCCAAAGTGGTCTGATGGGAGAGATGTTCGTACCTCATTCACTGTAATCAAGCTTAAGATAGCAACTTAGTTCTTCATATAATCTCAAGTCTTTTGTTTCAGCCCCTATGTCATTCATATGCATTCATGTTTTAGTTGGCAAATTTATGATGATTTTACACTTATGTTAACATTTTAAAAATGGTGTTTTAAATGTAATGTTGTATTCTTGTTGGGGCTGATTTGTTCATGATCACTCTTGTCATGTATGTTTCTTTTACATTCAGGGACAAATGTTCCCAAGGGGGAGATATTGAAATGACCCAAAAATATGCCCAAATATGTGCCTCGAAAGTGCCCGAAATCTTAATTTTTATATATTTAAAAATCTGTGAATTATTTAAAAAAATGTGACTTCATATTCTTATTCAGGTGGCAAAATTGAGTGGGAAATGGGTCTAATCCAAATTATAGAACAACCATAGCAAAATCCAAATTTTCAAAGTGAGCTGAAAAATAGTGTAAGTGCGCGTTCCTTCCGCCACACGCACTAGTGTTAAAACTATCATGATTATTGACTTCGGTCCAAGACTTTTAAATCTTGGGCCTAAGTGTTCCCATATGTGAAAATATCATTACATGGTCTTATTTCACCCTCATATCATCCTAAACATTCCTCAATACTCACTAAAATACTTAGACTAATTTTTCTCTCAAGATTCAAGTCCAAAAACCCTCATCCGGATCTAAGGATTTCCTTCAAGCTCAAAGACTCCATTAAAGTCTTCTTGAAGAAATTCTCCAAAGTTAAGGTATGTGGGTTTTAACCATTGTGTCCTTTCACCCATGGTACCTTAATCTTCATTTTACTCAATTTGCATGATTGAAAGTTGATTTTACAAATGCGTTTACTAGTATGAACATATTTATGAACTATGTTAAAGCTATGTAAAGTTGTGACTGTTTTGCTATGTTTTGAGCTATAAATCTTGGATCTATTATAAGATCTGTTGAGGGGCTTTAACCTATATTCATTGGGGGTATTGCAAGGTGTTGCTTGATAGTTTTACTATGAATTTTATTTCATGAGTTCATCGTTAAATTTCAATATTTCACACTCGCCATGTGTTTGATAAAATGTCTGATTATGGTTTCTTGAGGATTTGAAGGTCCAAAGCATAAGATATGATATGAATGACTATATGATGATGAAAAAGCTTATGTATATGATCTATTCTATATAAAGTGTTCTGTTAGACCATGCCCGCTCCGAGGGACCAAGAGCCCGGGTAACCTTATCGGGGTTTTTGTACCTTGATATTCAAGGAGCTAGTGCCTTGAAAACCTAGATAGGGGTTTGTACTTATCAACCTAGTGAGGTATTTGTACCTCACAACTAGAGTAATTGGGTGGAATCATCATCAACCTACCAAGGGGTTTGTACTTTTGAAATCTTGCTTAGTCTCTTTTACACATATGATGTCCTATATAAGCATGAGCTACTTAATCATGTTTTAACTTAAGCATTAATCATACATGTCATATTGTTATAAGAAGTCTATTGCCTATTGTTTTGCATTTTCATTATGATGCCTATCTCTTGTTGCATTGCATCCTACATACTTAGTACATTCAAACTACTAACGCATACTGTTGCCTACATGATATCATCATGTAGGGATCGGAGCCCAAGTTGATCATCATTCTCCTCCATGTGGCTAATTCAGCACTACTCAAGCTAGTTGGTGAGTCC
This sequence comes from Solanum sejunctum, assembly GCA_025642045.1. Taxonomy (NCBI): domain Eukaryota; kingdom Viridiplantae; phylum Streptophyta; class Magnoliopsida; order Solanales; family Solanaceae; genus Solanum; species Solanum sejunctum. Next base: position 4,828 of record JAOTQJ010039793.1, read on the forward strand.
TCTACTTTGGTGACCATAGTATATGTTTCTCTTATTATGTATTGAGACACTCTTCTTTATTGCTATTTTGACTATGAGGATGAGCGCGGTTGCATTGTCTTGCTCCCTGCTCTTGTCTATGAAGTAGAGCTGTTGTTGGATATGCTATGTATCTATGATATGAGCCTTGACTCTTTTTTCTCTTGATTATGATGATATGTAAGCTTTCCCTTTAGTCGCATTGCCCCTATTTCTACTCTTTCATGTCATTTAAATGCTTCTACCACTAATGATGTGCAATGATAAGTTATGACGCTTGTTTGGGGACCCTTCAGACTCTCCATTTGTCATGTCACGCCTAGTCCCTATTTTGGATGCTGACAAAGCCATATCATGTTGCATATGTATAGAACTAATACATATAAGATGTGGGTTGTTACACCTATAAGGTGAGGATCAAGTCTACCCTAGCAAAGTAGACTCCTCTTTCGCTTTATGTGCAAGGAACCTTGAGATTCTATGTAATATACCACATGGTATTATATGTCGATCATGATCTTATTCCCAAATATTTATGTTAGCATTATGAAAGGATTTTGATGATGCTTCTTCTCATGGATTTTAAACTTGCATTATTCCTAACACACTTCTTTGGCTACATGACCTTAACATGTAAGGATGAACGACAATACGACCATTTCATTTTGTGGGTAGCTTGAGAGTTGAGTTAGAAGATTTGTTTCTGAGTTCCATGCTTCAGGAACAATCCCCTTTATGATGCTTGTCCATTTAGACTTTATTACGTTCTTTGATGTATGTCTTGAGAGTGAGCTAGTAAGCTATGTTGTACATCCTGCCACGATGTCATGATGTAAAGGCATATTTTTGGACACTATAGATTGATGTAAATCTCCTCAGGGGAAACTATGACATTTCTATTATGATACATTCTGCTTGTTTATTCTCTTATGTTATGCTTATATTGCCTTATGTATGCTTATAATATGAACGCATGGATTCGGGTGTCACATTTTCCTTGTCATGGCTAGTTCCTAGGTCGTGGTAGCAATAGAAGTGGTATCTGATATCGCCCAAGCTACACCTCCTTTTTGAGGCTAAAATACTCATTTCCAAGATATATATAACCTAACTAAGGTTAGAGTCAAATCCCACAAGGAATATGGTAAATTTAGAAGAATTCAATATAATTCAGGTTGATTAACCACTTTATCTTCCGAAGGGGGGGTTATAACAAGAAAGAAAAGTAATCCTAATATAAGACAAGTGTTAAATCAGTATGAAGAGTACCAGGGTATTGGGTTCCCCAGATTTATCTAAACTCAGTATTACCATATAATCAAATTCTTTTTTAGTGTGTAGCATGCAAAACAGAAAGTTAAGTTCACCAAACACTTTAGCCCAGGCAAGAGGCGAATTTCACTATGGATTTGTCCATGCTTGTAGTGTGACATTATTAACTATTACCTGTTTTTCTAGTACAACCTCCCCTTGGCCCAGTTCGGTAAATTGGATGAGGAACATCAATCGAATTCTGTTAATTCATATATGTTCTTATTTATTGGTACCTTGATCCAATCAGAAACATTAGATGAGTTTTAATGTTGGCCACCATTAGAAAGCATTCAATACAAAGAGACTTAATAACAATGCATGCACACTTTTCAAGAATTATGAATTATCCAATTTTACAGTATTAGTTCTTTATGGTTCCCACAAGCCTAGTTGTAGATTTAGATACTCATGATTAGTATAGATGAAAGACATATGAATTAGAATAATATAATTGAGCACTTACACAGGAGAATTAAGCACAAGGAATCTAAACTCTTCACCTAGAATCACAAGTTTGAAATCAAAAGACGAAATAAAGTTTTACAAGTGTTTCTCTCAAACTTTCTAATGTTCTATCATGTCCCTCTACTGTTCCTTATAAAAAATAACCTAAAAAACTATTTATACTTTTTAAAATACAAAACCAAAATAGATTAGGAAAACTGGGTCAGTAGACACTATGGCAGCTTCTATGGGTCGTATAATTTGTTACAGCATGTAGTCGGGCTTTCGTGAATCGGTGCTTCACATCTTGGGCTAACTTCTACAACACCCTTCAATGGCACGTACATTTTTTCGTCTGATGACTTTTTGCAACTCCCTACTTTTTGGTCGTTAGGGTACGACATCAAGTCTATGGCTCGTGTGCATGTTCTTAGACTTAACTTCAAAAAATTACCCTTCACTGGATTTGTATACAAAACTAGTTTTACGGCTCATGAATTCTCCTACCCATAAAGGCTCTTGTGGGACCTCTGTATCAGCAAATTCTACACACGTTGCCAAAAAAATATGCCAACTCTGTAGTCCTGCAAAAGATTCATAAAAATACATCAAATCTACTAACATCGCATTGAGAACACACAAAATTCCATGTTTTAAGCATAAAAAAGTGTTGTATTTTAACAACGTATAAACACCCTCACCTTAAAATTATTGCTTGTTCTCAAGTGACGGACTCAATCTATATAAGAAGTATAGCAACGCACCGACCTCAATCTAATGACATACATCACATCCAACTCGAGCATAGACATTCACACCACTTTTAAAAGCACCTTAGATAGCTATCCAACAAAACAATACTAATCAATACATGTGACAGTACAACTATGACAAGCAAGTAATTATCAACAAGCCACAATCACTAAGTTAGTCTACTGCCAACAATGCAATGCAAATGCCTTCATAGAAAGAAGTCCCATATTTCTCTCACTATGATATTTTCAGATTCAATGCTTGGGACTATGGTAAATTACTCACTCTCATAAAAGATATTTAAATACCACGCCCAATACCATTTTCTTGCTCGTATACTCAAGACAATGCCTTTTTGCTACTTGAACTAGGATCACGTTAGGACGTTATGGGCTTGTAACGTAGGCTCAGAGGACTTTGGTATGATGTCTTGGGAACACAGTGACTAAAGGCCCTCCTTGACACTGTATTTTTCTACACTTTAGCCCTACCAGCGCTGTTCTTTTTTACCCTATTTTCCCTTTTTCGTATTTCAAGCTTTTTTAGGTTCTTTACTCTCATTTTTTTTAGCTTTTGGACATGTATTTTCAGAACATTTTTCTTTTTAGTTCATTACTTAGGCATCAATCCTTTTTCTTGCACCCAATGCACATTTTTTTCTCTTTTTCCATGCATCACTAGTTTTCCCCCTTATTTTGTGTTTACCCTTACACCAGCCACCCTCAACTTAGGCATTTGACCTAAGTAGAGCTGCAAATATCAAACCTAGGAACCAGGGCCACTTTTGGTAGCCACCCTTAACTAAGACTTTTTGCGTCAGTCAAGATGGACAATGTTCAAAGAAGGACCAAGGTCAATTTTAGGATTTTACATCTAATAAGGCTAGGTAACTTAAGTTTTTACAAAGAAAAGGTACATGTAAGGCTCACACATTAGGATCGAGGTATATCTCACACATTTGGTTGGTTCATTTAGGCTAAGTAGACTATTACGAACAATAGCCTAAGATCTTTTCCTGACCAACTAACCTTCAGTCTAATTTAGAGTAGCAAGGCAAGTTCTAAATTATAACACGAAATACGGATTTAGCAAAACAAGCTCACACTCAATTTTATCCTTACTTATCAGAAAAAGCACTATCAACAGAATTAAAAATGCATGGTTGCTATCTAGACTAACAAACAAAAATTCAATGAGTATCATTTTTCACACAAAAGCAAAAAACACATATATTCCATAGATATTAGTACTATATGCTATCAATACTACCTACACACTCTAGACATGCCGATTCCACAAAAGTTAAATATCCAGGAGAATAATAACATAGGCAAGAAAAACCCTAGATTCAAAATGCAGGATAGTTATAGGCTAAGGTTACTCAGACTTCACTGAGTCCTACAACTACCCATAACTCATTGCAAAAGACTCATTGACCTAAATGCACATGAAAAATGCAAAGGAAAGCACCATGGTGAAAAACAACATACCTGGGTGCCTAAGCGTTGGTCTCTACCTTAGGTTGCCTCCTAAATATTGCCTGATTTATTATCATGGCATGACATAGAGAAATTGGGTACTCAGATTTCACCAAGTTTCCACGCTTCCACTATTTTTATTTCCTCTACATTGGCAAGGTATGGCTTGACTCTTTGACCATTTGAATGTCCTACCATTTCTTTTCTCCAACTTAATGGCTCCATGATCGAAGACATGTGCTACCTTAAAGGGTCCTAACCATCTGCACTTGAGTTTCCCAGGGAACAACTTTAGCTTGGAGTTGTATAGTAGCACTAAGTCCCCTAGTGTGAATTGGTGATTCTCTATGCGATGATCGTAATGCAACTAATCCATTGTTTGTATAGGGTTGAGCTCTCATATGCCCTCAAACTAAATTTATCAAGCTTATTGAGTTGAATCAGCTTAGAGTTTGCTGCATCATTCCAGTCTGGATTCATCTTTTTCAGCACCCATATTGCCTTATGCTCAAGCACCACCAGCAAATGACAAGCTTTCCCAAATACTAGTTTGTAGGGAGATATGCTTATAGGGGTCATGAATGATATCCGATATGCCTATAATGTGTCATCAAGCTTCCAGGACCATCTGTCTTATTTGCATTCACAGTCTTGGACAGAATCTATTTGATTTCCCTATTATATGCCTCCATTTTCCCGCTTATCTATGGATGGTAAGGTGTTTCCTCCCAATGCTTTACTCTATATCATTCATATTGGGCCTTGAATAATCTATTGCAGAAGTGAGAGCCTCCATCGCTAATGATCACCCAAGGGGTGCCAAACCTTGAGAAGATATTCCTTTTTAGAAATGTTGTGACATTTTTGCCTTCATTATTAGGGAGAGCAACTGCCTCCACCAATTTTGATACATAGTCCATAGCAACTAAGATGTATTTGCTTCCGTGCATACTAACGAAGGGACCTGTGAAGTCTATTCCCCATATCAAATAATTCAATCACCATAATGGACTTTAGTGGGAGCTTGTGATTACAAAAAACACCACCTTCTCTTTAATATATATCATATGCTTTGGCATAGTTATGAGAATCTTGATGGATGGTTGGCCATACTATAAGATCTTATGTGTTGTACGAAATCCACTATGATACCCACTTACTTGATGAGTGGCATACCTTTAGAATACTTATCATCTCGACCTCAGGAACACAACAATAAATAATCACATCTATGCATAAATGAAACATGTACAGATCATCCTAAAATAATTTTATCACATCATGTATAAACTTGCGACACTGGTAGGTATTTAGGTCTGGCAGCATAATATCACTAACCAAATAGTTTGCATAGTCTACAGACGATGGTATAAACTATGGGATGCTACCAACACTCTCTCATTTGGGAATGAACCATTGCTGTCTAATTCATATTCAAACTTTGCCATGGCTCTATCTTCTAATCTAGAGAGGTGATCTGCAACTTGATTTTCTATCCTTTTTCTATCGATGATATCAAAGTTGAATTCTTGAAGAAGGAGTACATATCAAATCAACCTTAGTTTTGGATCCTTCCTTACATTCAAGTATTGCAGTGCAGAGTGATTCATATGAATTATGACTTTGGTCCCTTATAGGTATGACCTAAATTTCTAGAATGCAAAAGCCACTATTAGTATCTCCAATTCAGTGATAGTATAGTTCTTCTGGACTGCATTTAGCGATTTGATAGCATAGCATATATGATGTAATATCTTTTGTTGGCAATGTCTGAATGCTACACCAAGCGCAACCCCGCTTACATCACACATGATTTCAAAAGGTTTCGACTAGCCTAGAGCTACAATGATGGGGGCCGAAATTAGTATCTGCTTCAATCATCGAAAGGCTTTTAGACATGCATCATCAAACACGAACTTAGCATCCTTCTCAAGAATCTTGCACAATCGATGTGCAATGTTATAGAAACCTTTTATGAAGCATCTGTAGAACTCAATATGGCCTTGGAAACTCCTCATACCTTTCATAGAGATAGGTAGGGAAAGCTTTTCAATAACCTCCACTTTGACTCTATCAACCTTGATTACCGTGATGGAGATTATGTGCCCCAACACACTACCTTCCTTCACCATGAAGTGACATTTTTCCCATTTCAGCACTAGATGGAATTCTTCACATTTTCTAAGCATGACATGTAAATGCTTCAGCAATCCTTGAACGAGTCACCAACCACTCTAAAATCATCCATGAAGACCTGGACAACATCCTCCACCATGTCTGAAAAGATGGACATCATGTATTTTTCAAATGTCTCTAGTGTATTCATAACCCGAATGGCATCCTTTTGATTGCAAAGGTTCCATAGAGCATTTGAACATTCTCTTTTCCTGATCCTCCAGAGCAATGGTGATCTGGTTGTAGCCTAAGTAACCATCTAGAAAATAATGCCACCCCTTTCTGGCTAATCGGTCTAGCATTTAGTTGTTGAATGGCCTAGGAAAGTGGCCTTTTTCTATCGATGCATTGAGTATTTATAATCCATGTGCACTCTCTACCCAATAAGTTATAGCATATGAGTCAACTGGTTGCTAGGATTTGGTACCACGATGATACCTCCCTTCTTCAAAATAGATTGAACAAGGCTCACCCATTTACAGTCAACAATTAGATAGATCACCCCTACGTCTAATGACTTGATGATTTCTTTGTGCATGAACTCTTGCATGTGGGTTGAGATGCCTTTCATGCTCAATACTAATGATATCTGCAATCATCAACCCAATGGCCTTCTTAGACTGCTTAAGTACCGCTACAAGAGCATTCACATATTCATTGTTTAGGCTCACAACAACTATCACTGGCAAGGTGTTTTTGACACCCAAAAATGCATATATCATACGGGGTGAAAGAGCTTTCAACTCTAGCAACAGTAGATTCTCTATGGATGGTTTGGTAGGTGGTGACTCTCGATTCTGTATGTCTAACTCCATCTTAGTCTAACATATAAGTGTGTAAGGTACCCTTAATACCTTCATAGTCTCCTCATACTCTGAGATGCCATCATGCTCAAAATTTATCAATACAACTTCCAAAGGGTCGAAGCCCAGTCTCTTCTCAAGTAGTACTTCTAGCTCTGCATCAGCAGCACTCTCAATAGTAGAGACTACTCTCAAATCATCCTCTTTCTTTGCATGTTTGTAGACATTGAACATGACCTTATCTTTTCCCAATTTGAACTTGAGAAAGCCCCTCTCCATGTCTACCAAGGTTCATCCAGTGGATTAGAGGGGCCTTCCTAAGATGATTAGGATGTTCAAGTCAACCTCACAGTCTAGGACCATAAAGTCTATATGGACTATAAATTTATCAACTTTGATAAGGACATCAGAAAGTATCCCCAGAGGATTCTTCACCATACAGTCAGCCATCAAAAACCACATGATCGTCGAAGTAGGTACTCCCAATCCTAGGTTCTTAAGGACCGCAAGGGTCATTAGATTTATGTTAGCATCAAGATCACATAATACCCTTGTGAACTCCACTTCTCCAATAGTACAGGTATGGTGAAAGCACCGGGATATTCTCACTTTTTCACTAAGGACCTTGTGGCAATTGCAGTATAATATCCAAGCTCTTGGGAGGGCTCCTAACTCACAGTGTGCTTCGTTGTAACCCGATCCTTCATAAACTTTGCATACCCAGGCATCTTCTCCAATGCCTCATGAAGAGAGATAGTGATGGAGAGTTATTTATCATGGAGAGAAAGTCTTTGAACTTGCCATCCTCCTACTTTTTTTTAATTCCTTGAAGGAATGAAAGAGGTATAGGAATGGGCTTCAACTTCTGTGGTGCCTCTGCAACATCACTCACCCCATTCTTGACATGATCATCTCTGATATTATTATTCTTGGCCGCAACTATCTCTTCTTGAACATCATCATCATTTGTTAGCATGGGAGGATCAATGGTACTCTTACCACCAGGAGTAGTAACTGCCATGCACTATCCCTCATTCTTTGGGTTCTGAACTGTGTTACTAGGTAGTGTACCTCTCCAACACTGGTTGCGTTGAGTTGACACTTGACCAAACTATTGCTCAAGCAGTTTAATAGAAACAGAATGAAACTCAATTTTCTTATTTATGTTGGAGATGTCAGATTTCATCCCCTTCAAGGTCTCATCTTATGTCTCAGCTTTCTTCAAAAGATGGTCAAACATCTTCTCAACTCTAGAACTACTAGTATCGATATCACAATTATGTGGAAGAATATAAGAACCATTTCTTTAGCCATCTCTGCGACCCCAATCTTTATTTCTGTCCTAGCCCTTTTTCTTGTCATAGTAACCTCTACTTTTGTCTCTGAATGTACCATCTTTTTTATAGTTTCGACCTTGGTTTCCTTGACCTTAGCACTAATAGTCCTGATACGACCCTTGGGCATTAGTCTAGAAACCCCCTGTCTGATTAACAATGAAGTAAGTGTCCTTCTCATAGTAAGGATCATCGTACATGGTTTCTCACGGAGGCTGAAGAACAACTACTTCATCATCACCTCTATTCTGGTATGGATTCAGGCAAGTTGTTGCATTATCTTCTCATACTCTGAACCAATACTGATAGCGCGCTAACTTTTGGTAGATGACCTGTCTCTTTGCCCTCACGTAGGATTTGTCTTGACCATATTTTCTGTCTTCTTAGCAATCCTTGCAAATGGTTGATCTAAAAATATACCCCCCATGATTGTATCAGCACATGCTTGGCTATCTCATCCAGCACATGGTAGAAGATCTCCACTAAGGCATCATCAATACTTATTTGGTCAGGGACACTTCTCAAGGAATTTGTGAGTCACTCTTATGAAGTACTAATCGAGTCACCAGGAAGTTGCTCAAAGTTGTTGATTTGATATTTCAACTTGAGCTTCTTCAATCTCGGGAAGTACCTATCCAAAAAGTCCTTCTACAACTCAGCTCAACTGGTGATCCAACTCTGTGGGAGCTCAGATAGCCATAGCGCCCCATTGCTTGTCAGAAATAATGGGAAGACACCATTGCTTGTCAGTGATAACAGGAAGACACGAAGTCGCATAACATCCATAGATAGATTATGTGTTCCCATCACACTCTCACAGCAAATGTATGTTGTGTAGATGAATATATGGATCCTCAGAATGTAGGCCCATGAAAAATCAATGGTTTCACAGCATTTGAAGCAACCCACTCAAAATCCCAAGAACTTTGGGTCAGTTGGTAGTGGCGATAACACAATGGCTCCAGTAACCTCCACAGCCATAGGGTTTAGCCGATATTGGTTCCACTAATAATCTTCAACATTCAAGTTTCGTGTCTACGGATCAATTTCCTTATGAAGAGGTGGGTTGTCATTAATCACATTCTCATTCTCATGTCGGTTCGGAGATGCATTCACCATATTATTTGCATTATCTTGGGCCATCCTTCTTAGTGTTCTCTAGATCTCTAGGTCAAACAGAGTCAAGGGAATACCTCGACTTTGCGTATTGGGCATATACTACAACTGCACCATGGAATAGAACAAATATAACAGAAAATGTAAAATCAGGTAAATAAGGATTTATTCCCAAATTACTTGAATTAGACAAGCCTAGATGTATTCCTCGGCAACAGTGCCAAAATCTTGATGTCACCCAAGGTACACCTCCTTTTTAAGGATAAAGCGATCATTATCAAGATATATAACCTAACCTAGGTTAGGGTCAAACTTCATAGGAAATAAGGTAAACATAGAAGAATTCAATGTAATTCAGGTTTAACCACTAGAGGGGGATTGTAACAACTAAGAAAAGTAATACTAAAAAAAATTTTTGAATCAACATGAAGAAGTTCCCCATGATATCCCTAACTCACTATTAATAGATGATCACGCGCAAGTTACACATCTCTTTCAAAGGATAAATCGATCGTTGTCAAATATAAACCCAAACAAAGTTTAGGGTCGAATCCCATAGAGAATATGGAGACTCGCCATTAATTCACCAATATGCAATTCAGGTAATTAACAACTCAATTCCCTAAGGGGTGGGGGTTGCAATGCTTAATAAGAAAATAAACTAAAGTAACTAAAGCAAGAGAAAATTAATAATGGATAGGGAATTATGTTCCTCATGATTCACCAACTCAATATCTTCGGATAACCCAATTCTCGACTAGACTATAGCACGTAGGATGGTAATTTAAGTCCACCAAGCCCTTTGGTCAAAGGTGAGACGTGAATTTCACTGTATGATATGGCCCATCTCCATAGTTTGCAATACTAATCATACCCATAGTCCCAGTCAACCTCCCTTTATTCTAGTTCGGTTGGTTAGATGAGAACATAACACCCCACATTTTACATGTACTAATGCTATATAAATAAATCATGTTATGCTTTGGTCAAATTAGCGTCAATTCT
>JAOTQJ010039804.1:0-15266 GCA_025642045.1 Solanum sejunctum
AATAGTAATTAAGCATCGCGATTTAAAATTACGCCATGTTCATCATAACTTTTCCAATTAAACGAATTACTTCGGTTAAATTAATTACGGGGTCTAACAAAGCGTACATGAGGATTAGGACCATCACATCACTTTATTTTGAGGTTCCCTCTGATTAGAAGTCCCTGAAATCAATATAGGACTTATAGATGGTTAGCTCCTTTTGGAATTGTCCATATGGTTTCAATTCGTTCCCTTCTTAGTAAGTATTGAATGGTTATGAAAACATCAGCGAGATTGTTGTACAATCACTCACTCATAAGTGATTGTTTTTGGATAAGAGAAACTCCCAATAAGTTCCTAGACTAAGTACTCTGAGTAAAGATGAGATGAGTTGAGATGAATCTCTCTGAGATGCATCTGATTTGATTTATGAGGTTTGATGGGTTAGATGGTTCATATGTCTAATCTTAATTCTTGAATTAGATAGACGCTTGACATGTTGATTGTTATTATCTTGAATTGATTGTTGTTTCTATATTATTCTACCTGTTTTGGTTTCATTCAACTATTTTACATATCGTACATTCCACATATGAATGTCGTTTGGCGCTACATCATTTTGTGATGTAGATACAAGGGATAGAAATCATTAGCAGATGCATCGTTGAGAATCTAGGGTATTGGTGAGCCTCCCCTAGTTTAGATGATTCATATGTTATTTTCATCTTGCCTTAGAGTTAGAAATTTATTAGCTTTATTTTGATTGAGGTAGCCATGGGTCTGCCATTGGCACCACCTAATGGTGATAGAGGCTTCATAGACTAGCCTTCTATTATTTATTATTATTATTTTGAGACTCGATGCTAAGATGTGCGTATTTACTTTTCCTTTCTCTTCTACTGATATGTAGAATGTATGAATGAATGAATATGATGAGGCCAAATGGTTTGTCTGGGGACTATCAATAGTATCTAGGTGCCGGCTACGTCTTGGGTCCCCTCCCGAGGTATGACAAACTTGATATTAGAGCCCAGGTTCAAGCGTCCTAGGGAATCTATGAAGCCTTATCTAGTATCGTCTTGTTTATGGGTATGTTGTTGACCACACTTTATAAACAAGAGGCTATAGGACATTATGAATTATTTCACTTTTTCATGTTTTAAATCCTGCTATAAATTTTTACTCTATGAAAGTTCTATTCTAATTCGTGCTTTGCGTGTTGCAGAATTGTGATCATGCCTCCTAGAAGAGCCGTCAGAGGCAGAGGACATCTCGCTAGACAGATGTTAACCCACCTGACCCTCAAGGACATAAGAAGCCATGGAATAGGTTATCCCTATTGTACAACCCCTACAAGATGAGTTCTCAAATGCTAAGCTTTGCCCGGCTATTTAAACTCTAGCCCAGGCTATCATAACACTTGTTGCAAGACAAGGAGCGGGTTGACAGGATGCCTATGACACTTTTAGAGTCTAGGAATGCTTGTGATGAATCCCCATTAGTTTACAGGGTCTACATCCACTTAGGATCCTTAGAACTATGTAAAGGAGCTTTTCACAACACAAGCCTAGGACCTAGATGTGACACAGTGCAAAGGAAACTCAAAGGGACCCCTAGAAGGCCTCTTAAAACATCATTACACATATTTGGTCACGAAAGCAATTAAAAAGAATCAAGAGATAATAAAGTGGGACAACCTGGGCTAAGCGAAAGTATTTTCATATCATAGACATCAAGAACAATAGAGTCAAGGCTCTTAGCATAGATACACAGTATGTCCAACAAACATAAGATAAGAGCGAGGGGCCAAGACAAAGCAATCGGGCTCACCCTCATAGTCAAAATGGAACATAGGTAAGAATTTCTCAATACATAAGAAGAGCAACATAGACTAAGGTCCCTGAAGTGTAGAACTCACCAAATAGCTTGACTAGTATCGAACTAGCCACGTGGAAGAGGAGGATGATCAACTTGGGTGCCGTTTCCTACATGATCATATCAAGTAGGCAAGAGTATGCATTAGTATGTTTCAATGTACTAAGTATGTAGGATGCAATACATCAAGAATAGGGCATCATAGTCAAAATGTGTGACAATAAGCAATAGGAATAATATAACAATATGGCATGTATGATCAATGCATAAGTAAAACATGCTTAATTAGCTCTTATTCATATCGGATATCATATGTGTAGAAGAGACCAAGCTAGATTTCCAAAGTAAAACACCTTGGTTGGTTGATGATGGTTTTACCCATCATCCTGGTGGTGTGGTACAAATCCATCATATAGTTGATGATAATCACAACTAATCACCATGGTGGGGAAGTACAAACCCCTCATATTGTTGATGAGTACAAACCCCCACCTCGATTACTCAGGCTCTTGTCCCCCCAGATTGGGCGTAGTCTAATGCAATACTTTATGTATAGTATATCATTCACATATGCTTATTTCATCATCATATACTCAATAAAATCATATGTCATGCTTTGGACCTTCAACTCCTCAAGAAACCACATCCGAATATTTTATCAAACACTTAGAGGGTGTGTAATGCTAGTATAAAACCATAAAATATAGAGATAAAATCATACAAGAAAATCCATTATAAAACCATCAATCAATACCTTGCAACACCTTCAAGCAACATACATCAAAACCCCTCCTCAAATATTACAGTAGATCAAAGATTTATAGCTCAAAACATAGCAAAGCAGTCATAATTTCACATAGTTTTAACATAATTTGTAGTGAATTTCATAATGAGCAAGACCCATTTGTTAATCAACTTCAAATCATGCAATTTGAGTAACAGGAGGCTTGGGTATCATGGGTGAAGGGAACCCATGAAAGAAACCCACATACCTTTGCTTGGAGATGAACTTGGTGAAGATTGGAGATGGAGACTTGAAGCTTGAAGAAGAACCTTGAAGGAAAGTCTTAGTTCAAAATAAGGATTTGAGACTTGAATTTGGTAGTGAAAATATGGCTCAGTGTTTGAGTGAGTATTGAGGAATGTTTATGATGATATAAGGGTGAAATAAGGCTGAGTATAGGTAAAAAAACACATTTGGAAACACTTACGGCCAAGACCAAAAAGCCTTGGATCGAGATAAAAATCACTGGCAATAAAATATACAGGTCCATGTCTTGTCTAGGATGCAGACTTGTCACCAAGGTTAAATTAATACATGTCAGTGACAACTGCATGTCATGACACTATCCCGGATCGATTCTGGATAAGAAAAATTATGAAGAAAGAAATTGCTAATTGTTTGTTCTTAAATCAGGGTTATACCCTTCTCCCACTAATTTTGACCCCCGAAATAAGAATATGAAGTTGGATTTTTGATATCATGCATGGATTTTGAGATATATGAAATTTAAAATTTTGGGCATTTCAAGTCACATTTTAGGCACTTTTTAGGGTTGTTTCAATATCTCCTCCTTGGGAACATTCGTCCCTGAATGTACAAGAGATGTACAAGACAAGATTTATCATAAACAAATCAGCACCAACAAGAATGCAATATTACATTTAAAACACCATTTTCAAAATCTCAACATAAGTATAAAATCATCATAAACTTGCCAAATTAAACATGAATGCATATGATTGACATATTGGCTGAAATAGAAGACTTGAAATCACATAGAGGACTTAGAATTAGTATCTTAGGCTTGAGTGAGTGGAAAAGATAATGGTACCAATTTTGCATGTCCGCTTTAGCCTCCCAAGTAGCACTTTTGATTCATTGGTTTCTCCAAAGGACCTTAACAGATGTCACCTCTGTGTTCCTCAATCCCTTTACTTGCCTATTAGGAACCTGATCTAGAGTCTCCTCATAGGTCAAATTATCCACAAAACACCAACAACATCTAGAGGCACAATAGCATTAGAATAGCTAAAATACTTTCTCAAGATAGACACATGGAACACTGGATAAACCAAATTCATTTCACTATGCAACTTCAATTCATAAGATACCTAGTCAACCCTCCTCAATACCTCATAGGGAGAAAATATCTTGGACTCAACTCCCCCTTTTTGCTAATACAGACCACACCTTTCATTGGAGAAACTTTCAAATAGACCCAATCACCTACTTAGAATTCAAGGTCTTTTCTCCTCACATCAACATAAGAGCTTTGACAACTTTGGGCTATTTTCAACCTTTATATAATCATCCTAACCTTCTCAAGAGCCTCCATAACCAAATCTTGTCCCAATAGATCCACCTCTCCAACCTCAAACCAACCAATTAGTGGTCTATAATATTCCCATAAAGAACCTCAAAAGAAGTGATACCGATGCTAGAGAGATAGATATTATTGTAGGAAAACTCAAAGTAAGATGGTCATCCTAACTACCCCTCAACTCGAATACACTGCCCTAAGCATATCTTTAAGGGTTTGAATGGTCCTTTTCGCTTGGCCATGCGTTTGGGAGTGAAAGGACGTAAGGGTTTGAATGGTCCTTTTCGCTTGGCCATGCATTTGGGAGTGAAAGGGCGTACTAAGTTGAACTTTTGTGCCAAGATCCCTTTGAGAAGACCTCCAAAAGTGTGAAGTTAATTGTGAACCACAATTCGATATAATGACAAATGAACCCCATGTAACCAGAATAACTCATGGATGTAAACCTTGCATACTCTTCAGCACCATATAAGGTCTTAACCAATAGAAAGTGAGCTAATTTTATCATCGTATCAACCACCACCCAAATGAAATCAAAACCCTTTCTTATCTTGGGCAATCCAACTACAAAATCCATATTAATCACCTCCCACTTCCAAGTGGGAATCTTTATGTCTTGGGTTAGGCCACCTAACCTTTTATATTCGGCTTTGACTTATTGACCATGATGGCAACTGGAAACGAATTTGGCAATGTCCCTCTTCATGCCTCCCCACTAAAACACGTCCTTCAAGTCTTTATACATTTTGGTGGAACTGGGGTAGATAGAATCAGAAGAATTGTAGGCCTTATCAAGGAACTTCTCCCTCAAACCATCAACACAAGGAACACACAACCTACCTTGGTACCTAAGGGTCCTATCTCTCCCTTGGGAGAAAACCTTTACTTTTTCCTCTTTCACCAAGGCCTTCAATTCAAGCAAGGAGTAGTCAACATCTTGTTTTGCTATCACCTCATCAACTAAAGAAGACTTAAACCCATCAAAAACCATAACAACATCATTATCAACCTCTTCCAACCTAACCCCTAATCTAGCCAATTAATGCACCTTCCTAGCCGTCTCCTTATCACCACCATTAACATGGGCTAGGCTACCCAAAGACAACCTACTCAAAGCATCTGCCACCATATTTGCCTTACCCAGATGATAGTGCATACTCATATGATAGTGTTTAAGTAGTTCTAACTATCTCCTTTGCCTTAAGGGAGATCCTTTTGGGTGAAGACATATTGGAAGCTCTTATGATCGATGAACATATCCACATGCACCTCATACAAGTAGTGACACCAAATCTTTAATCCAAACACACCGAGGCTAACACTAAATCATAGGTAGAGTAGTTCCTTTCATGTACCTTGAATTGTCTAGAAGCATAAGCTATGACCATACCATTTTGCATCAACACACAACCCAAACCAGCCCCGAAAGCATCACAATACACCACAAATCCATAAATCCTATCCGGCAATGACAATATAGGAGTGGACACAAGCTTGTCTTTCAATGTTTGGAAGATCCTTTCACACTTATTGGTCCACATAAAGTTAACATTCTTTTGTGTCAATTTTGTCATAGGGGAAGCAATGGAGGAGAACCCCCATTCACAAACCTTCTATAATAACCCGCTAAGCCCAAGAAGCTCCTAATATCCGATAGGGTCAATGGTCTGGGCCAATTTCTAATCACATCAGTTTTCTTAGGATCCACTTTAATACCATCCCCTGACACCATATGACATAATAATGCAACCTCCTTCAACCAATATTCACACATATCATATTTGGGACACAATTTCTCCTCCCTCAATCTTTGCAACAAAACCCTCAAATGCCCTATATGCTCCTCCCTACTATGTAAATAGATCAAAATATTATCAATGAAGACCATAACAAAGGAATTAAGGTGAGGTTTGAAGACCCTATTCATTAGGTCCATAAAGATGGCCGGTGCATTGGTCAACCCAAAAGACATCACAAAAAATTCATAATGCCCATATCTAGTCTAGAAGGCCATCTTAGGAATATCATGCTCCCTCACCCTTATTTGATGATACCTAGACCAAAGATGAATCTTAGAGAAAAATCTAGCCCCTTACAATTGGTCAAACAAGTCATCAGTCCTTGGAAGAGGATACTTATTCTTGATGGTGACCATATCGAGTTGCCAATAGTCAATGCAGATTCTAAGTGACCCATCTTCTTCTTCATAAACAACACCGAAGCACCCCAAGGTGATTGGTTAGGCCTAAAAAATCCCTTCTCAAACAAATCTTTCAATTGTTCCTTTAACTCCTTCAACTCCACTAGGGCCATACAGTAGGGAGGAATAGAGATAAGTTGAGTATTGGGGAGGAGGTATATACAAAAATCTATTTACCATCTAGGAGGAACACTGGGAAGGTTATTCGGGAAGATATTAAGGAACTCATTTACAACAGGAACCAACTCTATGTAAGGGACTTTAGACTCAACATTTTTAACCCTCACAAGATGATAAAGAAAGCCTTTAGAGATCAACTTACGGGCATTAATGCATGAAATGAATCTACCCTTGACAACCACATCTTGACTTTCCCACTCGACAGATTTATTAGGTAATTAAAACTTCACCCTATAGGTTCTATAATAAATAGAAGCATTGTAGGTATGCAACAAATCCATCCCAAGAATAATATCAAAATCTACCATGTCTAATTCAACAAGATTACAAGGCAACAACTTATTCAAAATGCATATAGGATAACTCCTATAAACTTTGCTAGCAACTAGAGCCACAAATAGGAGTAGACACTTTATATCATTCATACAACAACTCGGGGTCAACATAGAACTTTTTAGCAACAAAAGGGGTAACAAAGGAAAGAGTGGCACCTAGATGTATAAATGTATATGCATCAAAGTCAAAGATTTCTAACATACTAGTAACAATATCAGGAATCTCACCACCCCCTTACATCTCATGTAGAGCATAAAATCAATTGTTCCTCGGGGCACCACCCTTAAGGACCACCTCTACCTAATGGATCCACATTTGCACCTTGGCCCTTGCCATAATTTCTTGGACAATCCGCCTTCTTGTGACCAAGTTCCCAACATTTATAGCATGCATTAAAGCCTCTCAAACATAGGCCCCCATGGCTCCTTCTATATTTAGGGCACACATCAATAGAAGCCAACCCACCAACACCTTGAGGCCTAGGGAAGTCATTGGCAAACCCCCTACTAGTAGCATGGGAAGGCCCTTGGCCTTGACGAGATCTTGCACCCTTTTGGAATTTACCCTCAAATCGGGCCCTCTTGGACTTATGCCGAATTTACCCTCAAATCGGGCCCTATTGGCCTTATGCGAAATTTACACTCAAATTGAGCCCTCTTGGCCTTATGCCCCTTCTATTCCTCAATTTCTCCTCCTTTATTTGTTCAGTATAGGTCCTTAACTGAGATAAGTCCATGTTACTAATGAGCATGGCGGATTGGCATTCTTCACTCACCAAGTCGGAGACCCCCATCATGAACTTATTCATCCTAGATCTAGGGTTGACCACCAAATTAGGAGCATACTTTGAAAGTTGATTAAACTTGAGGGCATACTCCCTCATACTCATAGCATCTTATTTCAAATTCATAAACTCCACCAACTTAGTTTCCTAATCTTGAGAGGTAAAAATTGATTAAGGAAAGCCAATTTGAACTCCTCACAAAGTACCACATCACCAATTCCCTTCTCAACCTTCCATTGATAATACCAAATTTGGGCTAACCCTTTGAGTTGGTATGCTGCCAAATCTGCCTTTGTATTCATCCCAACACCGATAATATTAAAGATCTTGTAGATATCATGAACGAACTCTTATGGATCTTCATCCACCTTTGACCCATAGAACACCATAGGATTTATCGTCATGAAGTACCTTGCCCTAGCTCCCGGTGTAGTAGCATGAGGGGATTTGGCCCATTGATTGACTTGGTTGGCCATCACTTGGGCAAGCATAATGAGAGCATTTCGGAGCTCAGCATTGGTAGGTTGTTCCTCGGGAGTTTGGGCCCTTCTTACTCTAGTATTTAGCATGATCTAGCATAACAAGGAACAATCATTAGGGGAAAACATACCACAACTCTATAGCATGACTTAGAACATGAAGAAGGAAAATATTACTAAAAGGTATCATAGCCTAATACTCGTAGTCATGGCGTGCTTCACAACCATGAATAAGATTCTAATCGATGCAGTGTGTTAGACTTCGAAGATCTATCAACCTAGTGCTCCGATACCAAGTTTGTCATGATCGAAGCCTAGGGCCTAGATGTTACACGGTGCAAGGGGAATCTAAAAGGACCCCAAGCAAGCCTTTTAGAACATCATTACACATCTTTGATCACGAAAACAATAAAACAAGCATCAAGAGATAATAAAGTGGGACTACCGGGGCTAAGGGAAAGCACTTTAATATCATCGACATCAAGAACAATAGAGTCAAGGCTCTTAAAACAAATACATAACATATCCTACAAATACCTCTAATACATAAGTAAGAGTAGGGGGCCAAACCAAAGCAACCAGACTAACTTTCATAGTAAAAATAGAACATAAGGAAGAATGTCTTAATACATAATAAGAGCAAGATAGACTAAGGTCCCCAAAGTAAAGGGTTCACTAACTAGCTTGAGTAGTATTGAACTAGCCACGTGAAAGAGAAGGATGATCAACTTGGGCATCGGCTTCTACAAGGTGATATCATGTAGGCAAGAGTATGCGTTAGTACATTTGTATGTACTAAGAATGTAGGATGCAATGAAACAAAAATTAGGCATCATAGTCAAAATGCGTAATAATAGGCAATAGGCATAATATAAAAATATGACATGTATGATCAATGCATAAGCAAATCAAGCTTAATTAGCTCATGCTTATGTAGTATATCATATGTGTAGGAGAGATCAAGCTAGATTTCCAAAGTACAAACCCCTTCGTTGGTTGATGATGATTTCACCCCATCATCCTAGTGGTATGATAAAAACCGCTCATATAGTTGATAATAATCACACCTTATTACCATGGTGGCGAAGTACACACCCCTCACATGGTTGATGAGTACAAACCAAAACCTTGGTTGATGACTATAAACCCTTACCTCGATTAATTGGACTCTTGTTCCCCTGGATCATACATAGTCTAATACAATACTTTAGATAGATTATATTATATACATAAGCTCATTTTATTATCATATAGTCAATCATATCATATCCCATGCTTTGGACCTTCAACTCCACACAAACTACATCTGGACATTTTATCAAACACTTAGAGGGTGTGTAATGCTAGTATAAAACGATGAAATATAGAGATGAAATCATTCAAGAAAATTCATTATAAAACAATCTATCAATACCTTGCAACACCCTCAATGAATACATAGAAACTCCTCCTCAAATCTTACAATAGATCAAAGATTTATAACTCAAAACATAGCAAAGCAGTCACAATTTTACATAGCTTTAACATAGTGTGCGGTGAATTTCATAATGAGCAAGACCCATTTGTAAATAAATTTTAAATCATGCAATTGGAGTAAAAGGAGGCTTGAGTATCATGGTGAAAGGAGCCCATGAAAGAAACCCATAAACCTGAGCTTGGAGATGAACTTGGTGAAGATTAGAGATGGAGACTTGAAGCTTGAAGAAAAACCTTGAAGGAAAACCTTAGTTCGAGATGAAGGTTTGAGACTTGAATTTGGGAGTTAAAATATGGCTAAGTTCTTGAGTGAGATTGGAGAATGTTTACGATGATATGAGGGTGAAATAAGGGTAAGTATAGGTAAAAACATTTTTGGGAACACTTACGCCCAAGACCCAAAAGCCTTGGACCGAGATAAAAATAACTGGCAACAAAATACATAAGTCCACATTAGGGTCTGTGATGTGAACCTATCGCAGATGTAAAATTAATGCATGTTCGGGACAACTGTGCATCGCTGCACTATCGCGGATTGATTCTGGATAAGAAAAATAACAAAAAATGAAATTACTAATCGTTTGCTCTTAAATTAGGGTTAGACCCTCTCTGCCCTAATTTTGGCCCACTAAATAAAAATATGAAGTCAAATTTTCAATATCATGCATAAATTTTGAGATATGTGGAAATTAAAATTCTCAGCGTTTCATTTCATATTTTTAGGCACCTTTTGGGATCATTTTAGAGCTTCATAAAGCATTCCAAGTGATGCATGTGGCTGATGCTGATAGACTGGAACTGTCTGCTTACAAACTTAAAGGCTTGGCTAGATTGTGGTTCGACTAGGGAAAGAAAGGTAGATGAAAGGATGCCCCCGTGTTGACTTAGGCTATGTCGAGGAATCTTTCTTGGGGATCTTATTCCCAAGGGAGCGAAGAGAGGCAAAGTTAAGAGAGTTCTTGAACTTGAAATAGGGCTCTTTGACTATGTAAGAATATGGCTGAAGTTGATAGAACTGTCTTGCTATTCTATGGACATGGTTGCTGATCTGAGGGGGGAGGATGGGGATGGATTGAATAGATGATCGAAGAGAGATGGGAGAGGAGCAATGCTTGTGAGTGACATGGATATTGGCAGATTGATGATCTTTCTACAATGAGATGATGAGGAGAGGCAACATGATCAAGAGGCGTTCAAAAATAAGAAAGCAAAAACATCCAGCCATGACGTTAGTAGAAAGGGGAACAGAAACTGATTTCCAGCACCATCATCTACTATGCACTTGCGCCTAGAGTCCACAATCCCAAAATATTGGAGCTATGGATCTCATTCAAAAACCAGTGTGACTCAAGGTTCATTGGGTAAGCCACCATGTGGCAAGTGTAGTAACTGTACTTGGGGAGATATCGTAAGGGGAGTGATATATGCTACAAATGTGGCCAAGGAGGCCACTATCAGAGAGATTGTCTAAAGTGGACTGATCAGGCATAATCTTCTACACAATCCCCACTTGCTACAGGAAATAATTTAGGTATCACATCAGGCGCAAGCGAGGACACAAATTGTTTGTATGCCATGGGTAGTCGACATTATTAAGAGAACTTCCCAAATGTTGTGACGGGTATGATTCAAATCATTTCTATTGATTATTGTATGTTGATGGATCCTGGTGTCACATTATCTTTTGTTACTCCTTAAATGACAAGTAGATTTGATACAACCCCTAATAGTCTTCTTGAACCCTTTGATGTTTTTACTCCCGTGGGTAAGTCTATTCGGTCTTAGAGAGTTTATAGAGCTTGTATAGTGTATCTGTTATATGCATATTTCTTATATTGACTAGATGCATTGTTATACTCATATATCTTACCTAAGTGGTTTTATTGAACTGGGTCGATTGGTATACATAAATCTTATTCCTAATTATATTTCATTAATATGCACATATTTTATACATGACTATTTTCATTGGTATGCACATCTTATACACAATTGGTTGCATTAGTATGCATGCTTCTCATTATATTTACAACATTTGAGATATTATTACATATATTGAGACAGTAGATTATGGCCTTTGACACCTTGAGACACTTCATTATGAGGCTCTTGATGCCTCAAGATATATTAGATCATCACTTGTGATACCTTGGAATAGTTTAGTACATGGCCTGCGATGTCCTTGGGTTCTATCTTCTAGCTTCAACTTGATAGATGTGTACTTCAATCCCGTGATGATTATGATTTCACCTTATACATGGCTTGCGACTCCATTACATTTATGCATAACATTACATTATTGAATTTGGTCACCATCTATACTCATCATTATTCTTGATCCTAATGTATTGCGTACTAACACTTTTGATACAGGTGATAGGATTCTTTGTTATTACAAACTTGTGTTGATTTCTCTTAACATTCAGCTGAACTTACTAGGTATATTTTAGTGTACTCACTCCTACTTTGTTCCTTCCTTCTAATCGAGAAAAGGAGCTAGCACAGGGTAGTTGATCACTCTAGTTGAGCTATACTGCTTCCATCTATATCATATCGGTGAGGCTCAAACTTGGAGTCATCGTAGATCTTTGGGATTCTCTTTATTATTTCCTTTTTAACTTTGTATTAGATATTATGAGAAAACTTTGTATTTTATTTTGAGGTAGTTGTACTTACACTTCCATATTGCTTTAGATGCTCTTGTACTCGTGACTTTAGGTTTTGGGAGATTTCTTATGTTATAAGAGTTTGTTTTTGCATTATTCTTATTCATCTTAGTTGTGATCTGATTTTTGGTCATGACAGTACCTCTACCTTGCCGTCTATCTGCTGATAAAAATAGTGTTAAAATTTAACTTTGAACCCAACCCCTCCTGAAATGATTTCAAAAATTGAGTCATGAATTGATCTTCTCTATCTAATATGATGGACAAGCGAACTCTATGATGTTTGATAATCTCTCAAATATACAATCTGGCATAAACCTTTGCCAGTGTCAATTGTCTTAATGGCCAAAAGGTGGATAATTTGACCATCTTATCTACAACCATCCAAAAAGTTTCATGTTGCTTGCATGTTAATGGTAAATCTGTGATGAAGTCCATGTTAATCATCTCCAATTTTCATTTGGGAATCGCTATGTTTTATGCTAATCCACATCGTCTTTGGTGCTCTAGTTTGACTTGTTGGCAATTTGGACATTTGGAGACATAGCAAGAGACAGTCTACAATGCCCCTTTTCATTCTGCTATACCAATACACCTCCCTCAAGTCGTTATACATCTTGGTTAAGTTTTGATGGATGGAATATCTAGAGTTATGGGCTTCTGCCATGATTCTTATCTATGAGATCATTTGCCTTTAGAAAACATAATTTGTATTGATACCTTAATACACTATCTCGCTCTTTTTAGAAAACCATAACCTTCTGCTTCTGCACATCCTCTTTTAGTTGCAATAAGATGGGATCTTGATCTTTCTTTTGCTTCATCCTTACTACAAGCTATAATTCTAACCTATTCTTAATAATAATAGCACCATCCTTAGAATCAATAAGCTGGACTCCCAAATGTGGAAATTGTGCACATCCCTAGCCAATTATCTTGCAGTACTTACAATACACATTTTATTAAGTGTGTTAGCAATAACATTCACTTTTCTGGATGGTAATAAAATGATCATGTCATAGACTGTAAGAAACTCAAACTACCTCACCTAAAATTCAACTCCTTCTGACTAAAGACATAGTACAAACTCTTGTGATCAGTAAGCATATCCATATGTACCCTATACAAATAATGCTTCCATGTCTTGATAGTAACTATAGCATAGCCAACTCGAGGTCATAGGTTTGATAACTCATCTCATGGATCTTAAGTTGTCTAGTAGAATAGGCTATAACCTTACGTTTCTGTGTCAATATATGTATCAATACAAAACATAACAACTCTGGAAACATCACAATAGATATCAAACCCATCAATTACCTCTAGTAATGACAATAGTGGTGTAGTAGTCAATCAAGATTTCAATTCTTAAAAGTTCTTCTCATATGAATTTGACCATTTAAACTTAGTCAATGGGGGCTGATATAGATGAAAAATCCTCTATAAATCATTGATATAGCTAGCTAAACCTAAGAAAATCCTTAAGTCAGTAGGAGAATAAGGTTTGGGCCAGTTCTATACTGCCTTAATTTGATGCATGTCAACTCGACTACCTTCACCAGATATGATTTGGCCTTAGAATGACACTAATGCGAGCCAAACTTCACACTTTAAGAACAATTTGGAGATAGTTGGCATGATCTTATTTATGTCTAGAGTAGACAAAGATGTCATTCATCAATATGTTAAAAAATATGTCTAAGTATTGGTTGAATACTTAGTTCATAATATCTATAAATGCTGCAAGTGCATTAGTCAAACCAAGGGACATAAGAAGAAACTCAAAGTGACCATAATAGGTTTGGAAGGTCATTTTTGAGATGTCATATTCTCTCACTTTAAATTGATGATAGTCTAATATGTGGTCTATCTTAGAGAAGAATGTGGCACCGTAATCTTTGTCGAAAAGATCATCTATCCTAACAAGGGATTACCTATTTTTAATGGTGACTTTATTCAACTTATGACAGTCAATACATATCCTAATGGATTCTTCTTTTTATTGCATGAGTAAGATAAGATCACTCCAAGGTAAGACACTTACACTATAAATCCCGTTTTAAGAAGATCTTTAAATTGTTCTTTTAACTCAATAGGATCCACTCTACATGGTAGGATAGAGATAGGTCGAGTAAAGACAATAAATTAATCCCAAAGTCTATCTCCCTATCAAAAGGGATCCTAGGTTGATCATCAAGAATAACTTCAGGAAACTCATTTACAACTGAAACTAATTTAAGATATGGTGTCTCATTGTTAACATCTTTGATATGGACTATATGATAGATACACCTTTGGAGTTTATTTTTCTAGCCCTAACACTTTGAAGATTAACTTTCTATCCCTAAGGTAATAAACAAATGATACTTAGGTACTAATAGATGACCTTTCAACTTTAATACAAGCTCATTAGGGAATCAAAATTTGACAACTCGAGTTTTACAATTAACTGTGGCATAATAACCATAAAGGCAGTCCATGCCTAGAAGGATATCAAAGTCAACCATGTCTTGCACAACTATGTCATCCATGGTATCTCTATATAGATATAAATGGTAAAATTTATAAACTCTTTTTAGAAGAATAGACTCACCAATAGGGGTAGATACATTGAAAGGATCAAGAAGACACTTTGGAAGAATCTCAAATTTATAAGATAAATAAGGAGTCATAAAAGACAAGTCAGGCATCAATAATTAAACATAAGACTTGGAGCATATCAGTTATAACATCTGTTGAATTCTCATGGTCATGTCGACTACCTGTCACAGCCCAACCACGGGGCCATGTTTCGTGCCGATTAGGCTCTTAAACCAATATTAAATCGCAAAACCATAACTGGAAGTCTAAGAATTCAACCAAAATTTTGGCAGAGTTTCGTCTATTTTATTAACTAACTGCACCTGCAAAGAAAATTCAGCAGCAACCCAGACAACAATACAAAGATGTAGCCATTTATACATA
>JAOTQJ010039824.1:0-15264 GCA_025642045.1 Solanum sejunctum
TTTGGCCAATTTTACGATAAATTTATTCCTTCTTCGACTGTTGAGTTTTGAACCCATAAATAGTGTTCATTTGACTGTAATTAGTGAATTGGAAAGTTTCAAGTCCGTTTGTGCAAAATTCCCTCTAAATGTGGTTTTGAATAGTTTGAGAACATTTCGTAAAAAAATTACTATTTGACTCCAAAGTGAATATTTTGTATATTTTCAAGTGTTTGAATCAGTTTTTATGCATATGATTCTCACGACTCTGTTCGTGCCCGTTTGGCCTCGTTCACCTGTTCCCGGGCTGGATATTTCGTGCGTTGGTATGTTTGTTGGGCGGCTCTGCCATAGCGGTGACCTTGTAGGCCTGCATATGTGGTTGTATACCTGTTCTTATGGCTATATATGGTACTATTGGGTTCGCTGTATGTAGGTGGGGTTAGTTAGAAAAACAGAGGAGACTCTGTCGAATTCTTTTTAATTCCTTAGCAGTCGTAAACGGAGATTCAGTATAAGGGTATGTCTGGGTGCCCTATCGGCACCATTCACGGCCCTGGGTTGGGTCGTGACATGAATAGTGCATTTTTCTTGACCGTCTGTCTGAGGAAGAACAATTGTACTCAAATTCACTTATGTCCCTAAACTCCTTTGAAAGCACTTCCAAAACTTTGCAGTGAATTGAGTTGCCCGATCATATATAATGGAGATTGGGATACTATGTAGCCTGACTATCTCTTTGAGGTATAGCTTGGCATACTCTTCAGCTGTATAATCACTCTTAACTAGCTAGAAATGTGCTGACTTTGTGAGTCTATCATCTATTACTCATATGGAGTCAAACTTCTAAAATAAGCGAGGCAACCCAGTAAGAAAATCCATATTGATCATATGCCACTTACATAATAGAAGCTCTATACACTGTATATAAGCTCCCGACTTTTGGTGCTTTACTTTGACTTATTGGCAATTTAGACACTGAGCCACAAATTCTACAAGGTCCTTTTTCATGCCTTCCCACAAAAACATTCCCTTTAGGTCATGATACATTTTAGCTGATCCTGGATGGATGGAATATCTGAAATGATGGGCTCTTCCATTATCCTCTTTCTTAGTCCATTAACATCAGGCACACATAATCTATTTTGGTAATAAAGTACTCCATTTAGTATAAGGTCAAAGCCCTTTATCGTACCTCGACTCACCTTGTCCTTAAGTCATCATAAAACAGGATCCTCGAACTATTTTTCTTTAATCTCCATTACTAATGATGACTCCATAGCATTATGCACAACAACCCCTTCCTTTAGTGTTTTAAGAAGGCGAACTCCCAAACTGGCTAGCTGACGTAGATCTTTGACCATTTCTTGATTTCTCATAGTCTGGTCGCTAATATTCATGACTGCCTTACAACTTAAAGCATTGGTTCCCACATTTGCTTTCCCCGGATAGTATAGTACATCCACTTTATAATCCGTTATTAGCTTTAGCTGTCTTTGTTGCCTTAAATTTAGGTCTTTCTGCTTAAAGATGTACTGTAGTCTCTTTTGATCAGTATATATGTCAATGTGAACCCCATATAGATAGTGCCGCCATTTTTTTCAGAGCAAACACAACTGCTGCTAGCTCAAGGTCATATGTTGGATAGTTTCTCACATGCGGTTGTAGTTGTCTAGAGGTTTGAGTATTTACATTACAATGTTGTGTCAGTACACAACCAAAGCGAACTCTTGAAGCATCGCAATACACGACATATCACTTGGTGCCTTCTGAAAGTACTAGTATAGCTGCAAAAGTTAGCCTATTCTTCAGCTCTTGGAAGCTCCTTTCACATGCATCATTCCATTGGCACTTGGTTGATTTATGTGTCAATGTTGTTAATGGTGTGGAAATAGAAGTAAAACCCTCAACAAACCTCCTGTAATAACTTACCAATCCTAGGAAGCTTCAAACTTTTATGGGTGTTCTTAGCCTTGACCAATCTTTCACAACCTCTATCTTTTGTGAATCAACCGTTATTCCTTCATCGGACAAAATATGACCCCAATAGTGCCACTGCTTTCAACCAAAATTTAGATTTACAGAACTTGGCATACAACTATCGTTCATGAAAAACTTGTAATATTTGTTGTAAGTGATTTGCAGGGTCCTCTTCTGTTCTTGAATATATCAAAATATCATCTATAAATACTATCATGAACGCATCCAAGAATGGATTAAATACCTTGTTCATTAAATCCATAAAAACTGCAGGGGCATTTGTTAGCCCAAATAACATAATAGGAAATTTCAATTGGCCATAGCATGTCCTGAAAGCAGTCTTAGGTATATATTTCTCCTTCACCCTCACTTGGTGATAACATGATCTTAAATCAATTTTTGAAAAGCATTTGGCACCCTAAATGATAAATAAATCATCAATCCTGGGGATGAGATATTTGTTCTCAATTGTCGATAGTCGATACACATTCTCAAGGTGCCATCCTTTTTACGTATAAATAACACTGGTGCATCCCAAGGAGACACACTAGATCTTATAAAACCCTTCTCCAATAAGTCTTTTAACTGCTCTTGTAATGCACTCAGTTCTATCGGGACCATTCTATATGGAGGGATGGAAATAAGTTAAGTGCTTGAAAGTAAGTCAATACCAAAATCTTCTTCTCATTCTGAAGGTAAACTTTGAAGATCTGTAGGAAACACATTGACAAATTCATTTACTATCAAAACTTATTGAAGAGTTGGCGATTCTGCTTTCATATCCCTTACTCTAACTCGATAAAATATATACCAGTTAGATATCATCCTTATTGCCCTAAAATAAGAGATAAACCTACCCTTTGGTGCCCCAGTATTGCCTTCCCATTCTAGAACTGCCTCATTTGGAAAGTGGAAGTACACTGTCTTAGTTCAACAATCCACGATGGCATAGCAAGAAGCCAAACAATCCCTACCTATTATAACATCAAATTCCACCATTTCTAGCTCAATAAAGTCAACCAATGTGTCACAATCACAAGTAGTTACTACATAGTCATAATAAACCCTTCTAGCCATAATAGATTCACCGGTTGGTGTAGAAACTTCAAATGGTTTGTTCAATAAATTGGGTGTTCTCTTAAGCTTCTCAACAACTAGTGGAGTGATGTATGATAGTATAGAACCAGGATCAATTAATGCATATACATTATGTGATAAGATGAACAATGTATTTGTGACCACATCGGGTGAAATTTCTAAATTTTATTGACTCCCCAGAGCATAAGTACGATTCTGGACTCCACTAGAGCTAGTTGCCCCTCTAACACCTCTACCATGACCTGTAGGTACTTGCTGGCCCTTACTTAATGGAGGAACTGATGATGATAATACAATAGTTGACCTAGTAAATTATGTTATATCACCAATATGTCTCCTCGGGAAATCTCTCATCATATGCCCTGGCATACCACACTAATAATAAGCATCTGTCCAACATGACATATACCTGAGTGACTTCTTTCATACTATTTACAAGGCTTTCTAGGAGTCATTTGTTGGCTTACCAAATATCTTGTTGTCCGTGCACCTTGTACCTCACCTCATTGACCAACTTGATTACTTCTAGACCCTTCAAGGTGTGGTAGAGCACTGGCTACATAGGAGGAGGAGGATGGCCTAAGCCATTTATTCCAAATCGAGGCCTAAGCTCACCTTGGGATGGTGTAAACTGTCCTGCAGATATGGCTCTCTTGGACTACACCCTTTTTAACTCTTATGTCATTCTCATTTGCCTTTAATCCTCCAGTTTCTATGCAATACCTTGCATCCTCGCTATATCCATGTTTTTATTCAAAGCAGCAACAGTACACTCTCTAATAAGATATGAATCGAATATATCAACATATTAGTGAACTCTATCTTCCATAGTGGCAACTACATTAGGAGCATACCTGGCCAAGGAATTAAATTGGAGGCTATATTCCCTTACGCTCATATTCCCTTAGTGGAGATTCAAGAACTAATCTGCATAGGCCTCTCAGATCTCTACTGGCAAGTAATGGTCAGGAAATGCCTCTTTGAACTCCTTCTAGGTAGTTGGAGGTGCATCTATAACCTTGGATTGCTTCCAAGCTTCATACCACAGTATAGCCACACCCTTCAATCTGTAAACTGCTAGGTCAATAGAATGTATACCACTCACACACATATCTAAAGTGCATTGTATCTAATGAATAAAGTCTTGTGGGTCTTCATTAGGATCCGACTAGGTGAAGCATAGAGGCTCCAAATCAAGAAAGCACGTATCCTTGTGCTAGCTACCCTATTCACACCACCTATATCTATAACTGTATCTTCCCATCTTTGTCCTTGGCCAATGACTATACGAGTTAATAATTTGACTACATTTCTCAGATCCTGCATGGTAGCATATGTAGGTGGTTCTGGGGGGATTTCACTACTTCTTGGTTCATCAGGAGCCGTAGGAGTTAGAGATGTCTGTGACAGAGACTCATCTTGACCCTCAATTCATTATCTAACCCAACTGGGTATACCAACTACTACTTCTACTTCCTTACCTTTTCCTTTGTTTTTCCTAGTTTATAGCATACTTGTTGTACAAAATAATTTAGAGGTTAGAATAATCCACCTATTACACTTGGCTTTATGGCACGATCTAAAGAATGAAAAGAAAGTAGCAACTCCTAAATGCCACAAAGACTCCTTCATATAAATGTGGTGCATAACACACCCATAAACAAGATTCTACATAGACACGACTTTGTAGACTCCCTATAATGCTATGATACCACTTTTGTCATGCCTCAAAGTCCCATTAAGGAGGACTGGCACCCGTTATGAATAAGGCTCAGGAGAACCAACCTATACCTATGCACTTTCTTTACATATTATAAGGGGTTTCCACTTTCAACACGCTTTCAAGAAAGTGGACAATAATAACAATTCAAAAGGAAATACATATTACTAGGCCATTCGAGCCACATTGTCTAAAGTATAAGACATGACCACTCATTAATTTTCATAGTCTACAAATCCTCTAGATAAGGAACAATATTTGATAAGGTTCAAGACAGGCCCCGTCTCATGACTAACTACACGATGCAAAAATATAAGCTTAAGATACACAAAGCTCTGAAGAAAGCTGTAGCTTGGTAGCAATAGCAGGATACCTGCACCTGTACTTGAAGAATGAAATGTCGGTCCCTCGTAAGGCATGTCAATACAATATAATATATTGAATATATAAGACAGAAAATACTGTATATAAAATAAGAACTCAAATGAAATCATGCAGCATTGTAAGGATAGGATACCACCTTTAGTCATATTGTGGAATCATGTACTTTATGTTCTTTTTGTTACTTTACCTTTACTGTAAAATCTGTGCACAATATCTGATACAAATGACCAGCTAATCAGTGGCAAATCTATATCAGTATCCGCCCATGCTAAGCTTTTTCTTTCATGCCCAAGCTACCCCCCATAATGGGATCGACCCCTACTAGGTGATTCTTCCATCCCTAGGGCTACCACTTATTAATAAGCAACTTACTTTACTTTATCTTTCAATTACTTTTGAGATGATTCTTTTGGTGGTCATAATATTTGAGCTATCGGACTATAGATATAGCATGTGACATGTAGCTAATCATAAAAGACAATACCATAAGGAAAGGAGTAGTTAACACAAGTAATGAAATGCACAGGAGATGAAATATCACATGAACTTTGTTTAGCAGAAAGAACTCGTGTATCTTGGTATTCAAGTATGTATATAGATTTACAAATGACTATGTATAGGAGCATGTGTACAGGTGAAAGAGTGGAGAAATAGTTCTTAGTTATATCGGAGTTGGTAAGTGTCTTTATATGCCATGAAAGGATCTAGGTTTCATGCCAAATAATACGAAATTAAGTTGCCTTACATACCTCATCGTACGACCTCGCTATTACTTCCAAATAAACTTCCTTTCCTACAAATATTTATCTATAATATAGTAGGTGGTAAAACTAGTATTAGCAGCCAATAGATACATCTTGGCAATCCAATCTTATAAAAAAATAACACATGGGCAGCAAGCGTGCAGTTATCAACCCTAGCATATTCTTTCAACCTTTCCGCCTCTAATCATATTTTATAATAGTCATTATCATATACATATATTTTGAAATGTTTTTAGTGCCACAAAAGTCTCCCAACAGCCCACAAAGCACAATACACAATAATTCTTGACAACATACAAATAGGCAGCATAACGTTACGTCACTTTGCTACATTTCAATTTTGACAATTCCAAACTTGTTCCAACTTTAACCAAACTGTACCCACCATATTTTCATATACAAATAGTCCCAAAAATATTCAAAAACAGTTCTAATGTATATGGAAAACGTGAAAGAACAATCTCCAGTATTATCCCACAAGTTCCTATTAAGAGCATAATTACAATATCATAAAACCACTCATTTTGGCGGACTGTAAAAATAGTGCAGCATCCTTGTTATATCACTACAAAACTTAATCTTTTAAAAACATAATACTTCACTTTATAATACATCCAACCAAGAAGATAAAAGCCTCTGAATAAATAAGAAAAGTTCACAAAAGTCTTTGGAACACATGTTGTCCAAAATCTCTACATAAGTGTAACCAATCTATTTCCACTGTGTTTCATGAAAAAACATACCAAATACATAAGTATCTTTACTTACCTTTACCTTCAAGTTGTAGGCCTTCTCCAATAACCCTAAAAGTCTCTTGTGGCTGCTTGTAAAGTCAAGAAAGAGTTCAGAGAAAACTTAGAAAAATAATCTGATATTTGTTTAATGTTAAGTGGCTTGAGTGAGCTGCTTATAGACCCTTTTAAAAGGAGTACTTGGCCAACTTACTCTTACATTTTAAGCCTTATTTTATGAAGTTAATAATGTACCATTTTACCCTTTTACTTGGGACTTATTGGGTTGCAAATTGATGGGCCCTGGCTGCCTATTTTTCTCTTTTCCTTTTACTCGATTTGGGCCCAAATCGTCTAGTTGGTTGTGATGTACTTGGGCACTTTTATTATTCATCCTGGGGCTGTAAATATTGTCCATTTAAGATGCTAAAACATGGACTAATGTTGCACCCTTAACATGAACTTTATTCATAATCAGACTTGGACAGATTCGGCGTCGGGCCTCATTTCTGTCTAGCTAACAAATTTAAGCTAAGCAAATAGGTGACTCACCTGCTAGCTTCCTAAGTCATATAAGCACCTCAACTACTCTTAATTCATTTAAGGTCGTGATCTCCTCAATTTGATATAAAAATTATATACACTAGACCCTCTTAAGCATTAGATGTACATATCGCCCTCTAATTTGCGATTCAAACACTTTTTAAAAAGTGGGTATTGATTTGACCAAGCTATATCATGTTCTATTTCATGGGAATAGTGCATGCAAGATGTTGGGTGTTACACTTTTCCCATATAGTTGTTCGTCACATGTCATAAGGCTGGGTAAATCTTTATCACCTATTAGCATGGCGGTATAACATTTCTCATTAACCAAGTCGGACACACCTAACATAAATTTGGTCATCCTTGATCTTGGCTTGACAACTAATTATAGACATACTTGGAGAGTTGATTGAACATGAGTGCATACTCTCTCACACACATGGAAATTTGGTTAAGGTTCATAAACACCAACATTTTAGCTTCCCTTAGCTCGATAGGAAAGAACTGGTTGAGGAATGCGGCTTTGGACTCTTCCCTAAGGGAGAGCATCATCATCTCTCCTCTCTGTCTTCCATTATGCAAAAAGAATTAGAGCCACCCCTTTGAGTTAGTAGGCTGCCAACTTCGCCTTTTCCTCTGAATGGACCTCCATAATAGATAGTATTTTGTACATCTCATTGATGAACTCTTGGGGATCCTCATACGCCTTGGACCAATGGAACTCCATTGGGTTCATTCGAGTGAAGTCCCTTATCTAGAAGCCAAAGTGGGTGCATGAGAGGCATGGACCCAGTGGTGAATTTGGTTGGTCATAGCATGAAACAACATAGGCCATAGCATCCCAGAACTCATCTTGGTCTACCCTTCCACTTTGAGGAGCTTGAGGAGCGGGAGGGGTCGGTTGCTCATTTGGTGTACAGGCTCTCCTTAGTATCGCTCCTAGAATCAACATGATCTAGAATAGTAAAGATCATTCGTTAGGGTAAAAGCCTTAGATTCACATTTAAAACATGATTTAGACTATGAAGAAGTGAAACATGTCCTAAAACACCTCATAGTCTCTCATTTATTAATTATAGCGCACTTCACGACCATTAATGAGACTTTAATCGACGTGGTGAGTTAGATTTTAGGGACTATTAATAACCTAATGCTCTGACACCAAGTTTGTCATGACCCAAGACTAGGGCCTATATGTGACACGAAAAATGAGGAACCCGAAGGAACCCCAAACAAGCCTCTTAGCATATCAATCATACATCCTTGGTCGCGGAAGCATAATAACAACAACAACAACAAGATATAAATAAGGGGAATTGGACTAATTGAAGTCTTTGATAATCATAAAATATTTCAAGAGTCAAACTCATAGCATAAGTACATCAATTGTTCCAACAACACCTTTAATATAAATTGGAGCAGGGGCCAAGACACTTTTCCTCATAGTATCAAATGTTCAACATACAGAGATATCAAATAGTAAGAGTAGCATAGCTAGTCTCCTCAGATTTGAGGAATCACCAAAGGTTATCTTTC
Source organism: Solanum sejunctum (assembly GCA_025642045.1). Classification (NCBI taxonomy): domain Eukaryota; kingdom Viridiplantae; phylum Streptophyta; class Magnoliopsida; order Solanales; family Solanaceae; genus Solanum; species Solanum sejunctum. Next base: position 8,739 of record JAOTQJ010039824.1, read on the forward strand.
AAAATGCCAATACTAGACATATAAACGATGATCGAGAGGTGCTCCAATTCCTAGATTGTAACATCATTTACGCATAAAGTATGCGTTAGTGCATTTGAATGTACTAAGTGTGTAGGATGCAATGCAATAAGATATAAGCCAACACATTCAAAATGCATAATCATTAGCAATGGATAAGTATAATATCAATATGGAATTTATCATCAACACTTGATGTAAAATATGCTTGTAAATCATAGAACTTGTGTAGAATATAATACGTATGTAGGAAGAGACCATAATCATCATAGACCAACCAACTACTACTTGGAATTTCAACACCCCACACTTGCCTAGGAATTTCCCATAATCTTAATTTCATTATATCTCAAATCAGGGATATTTAAACACACCACTATTTAATTCAGAAAGACCCTATGATGCATTTTATTTGAGTATCTCAAAATTCGTGCAGAATTTGGCAAATCCTACTTCATATTCTTGTACAGAGGAAAACATTTTATGGTAAGATGAGCACCTAAAATGCATACTTTTATCCGTGCCAAGAAAATAACTTTTTGGCAAAACTTCGCAAAAATAGTAGTTGTTTGCGACCTAACGCGGACTAGTTCAACAATTTTCAAAAAATTCTTTTTTAACTCCAGGGCAATTGGGTAAGAATTCAATACATATATATACAAAAATCCCTCATTCTTTAGCCATTTTAAGTCATACAAATCACCAAAAACTCTTAAATTTCTTTCTAATCTTCATTAAATTCTCCATCCATTCTCAAGACATTCAAGAAGTTTGGTTGGAGTTCAAAGAAACTAAGTCAAGCCCCAAGTCCTCCTCAAGTTCTTCAAGAAAGTCCAAGATTAAGGTATGTGGGTTTCAACCATTACGTCCTTCCACCCATGATGTACAACCTTTATTTTTATATAAATTGCAAGTTTTCAAGTTGGTTTATCTATGGATATATCTTATTATTAATTTTGAGTCTAAACTATATTGGGAGTTTTATGGCATGATGTTCAACTATACAAATTTTGAGCTATGGAGCTATGATCTATTGTGTGAATTAATTATGAGTTTCAATGTAGCTTGCAAAAGGGTATTACCTATTATTGGTGGGTTGATTTACATTGATTTTTCTCACATGATTTCACTTTTGAATTGCATTATTATGAACTAGCATTACACACACGCCAAGTGTTTGATAAAATGTCTTGTTAAGGATTCTTGAGTTATTGAGGGTTTATTGCACAGCTTATGAGTCAAGTGACTATAGGATGATGAAGGAAATGTGGGTGTGTCTTGAATTCATGAAAAGTACCTATGGTGTTACAAGTAAATTGTCGAGTTCCCATGATTGATGTGTTCTTGAGAAAATTTAGAAGCCCTTCCTTGATGCTTGAACTGTAATGGTTTGATGAGCTAATTCTATGACTTTTTTACTGAAAAGATTATATCATACAATATGGACATTCTACTGAAAAGGCCATGCCATAATATAGAATGGGTAATGGTTTCTACTAAAAAGATTATATCGTAAGGCAAGGATATCTTACTATACCAACCAAAAAGGCAATGTTATAAGGTACAAATCATGATTCTAACCAAAAAGATCATATCATAAGGTGTGGATATTCTACCAAAAAGGCCATGCATTAAGGTAGAATGAATTACGACTCCTATCTAAAAGATTATATTGTAAAGTAGGGGATGTCTTATACTACCTACCGAAAAGACTCTGTCATAAGGTAGGGGTACCGGTAACACTCTCCGAAAAGGTCATACTATAAGGTAAGTAGGTGGCTATGTGGCCCAGCTCAAGCAAGTTGGTGTAAGGTTTTAGCATACACATATTCTATATTGATTTTACACTCCTAGATTATGATTAAGCATGTTTTACCTTAAGCATTGATCATGTATGAAATATTGTCATTATAATTCCCATTGCCTATGTATATGTAGTTTGACAATGTTACCGATCTCTTGTTGGATTTCATCCTATATACTTAGTACAATCCAACATATTAATGCATACTCTATGCCTACAAGATGTTAACATGTAGGAATCGGGGCTCCTCATGATTATCCTCGTGGCTAGTTTGGACATCGTGAAGATAAGTTATAAGTGAGTCCTCAAGTTTGAGGACACTAGCTTTGCACTCTTACTCTTGCTATCTCTTTATTGTTGAACTTTGATACTAAGAGGGTGAGCCCAAAAAGTGTCTTGGACTCCGCCCAATCTATGCTAGAGGTGGTGTAGGACAAGTGGTGTAATTAATCTTTTAGCTTTGACTCTTTACGATTCATGCTATTAAAGAATTCCCTTAGTCCCTTATCCTTATTTATAATCTCTTAATGTTGTTTATTTTGCTTCCATGACCAAGGATGTGTATATGATATGCTAAGAGGCTTGTTTGGGGTTCCTTCGGGTTCCTTATTCACCGTGTCCCATCTAGGCCTGACAGGAATCCAAGGCATGTCACCCCTAAAGAAGGTGGTTGAGGTATCCACCACTCAACATGGTGGTATAGTCATGTCACCCCCCCAATAAGGCGGCCGAGGTATCCACCCCTCAACATGGTGGTATGGGCATGTCACCACCAACAAGGTGATCGAGGTATCCACCCTTCAACATGATGGTATGGACATGTTAGCCCCTAACAAGGTATGGTCTACCTGCAACACCATAGATGCTTTTCATGAATTCAATGCGTACATGCAATCCCTTCACCGTTATATAGTCACTTGACTTATAAACCATGTAATAGATCACCAATAACTTAAGAAACCTTGTCAAGACATTTTATCAAACACTTGGTGGGTTCATAATGCTAGTTCAAAATCATGTAATTTAAGAGTGAAATAATATGAGAAAACTCAATATCAATCAACCCACTAACATATAGTAAAACTCTCATGTAAAATATTTTGAAAACCATCATCAAATCCCATACTCGATCATAGTTTCATAGCTCAAAACATGCATATTATCAATAGACAAACCAATTTATAGTATAAGCTTGAAAAAGATAAAACTTGCATAGTCAATCAACATTTCATAAAACCCCAACATAATTTATAATCAAAATCCATAATAAGAGATATACATTAACTTGAAAACATGTAATTTTCATAAAAACGAAGATTGGGCTCGATGGGTAAAAGGACCAAATAGATGAAATACACATATATCTAACTTTGATTTTCCTCGAGTGGAGCTTGAAGAGAACTTGGGGCTTGAAGATAATCCTTGAATTCCAAAGTTACGATTGAAATTCTTGAAATTTGAATGAGATATTTGGTTAAGTCTTAGAGAGGTTTTTGAGAAGGTCTTCAGTGATATAGAGTTGAAAAATAGCTAAGTATAGGTGTTTTCATGCATAAGGGGGCATGTGGCTATGACCCCAATGCCCTTGGGCCAAAATGAAAAACTAAGAAAAATCTAACAATGGTCCGCATCTGGTCCACGATGCAGACCTATCACGTAGGCCCTATTTTTACTGCTCTAAGCCCCTAACACGTCACTTGCATGGCACGAATAAACACTAGATAAGGAAAATTAGCGAAAATTATTTTTCACTATGGGTCCACTAAATCAAGTTCATGCCCATTCCTAGTCAATTTTTCCCGCTGATCGAGAATATGAAGTCAAATTTTTGATATCAAACATTGATTTTGAGATATATGGGCATTTCTGAAGCATATTTTTTGGCATTTTAGAACCTCCATAACTTTGACATGGATTTATTTTCCAAGCCTTCCACCTAGTATATTTGCAAGAAAAGCTTTATTATCAATTGCTTCAGCCATTAGAAAACCTTTAGCAATTGATAAAAAGACATAGATTATATCAAGATCTAGTATAGACAGAGTGAATGTTTTGGTTGGTCTTCTTGATAAGCATCCAAAAAGAATGAAGTTATGCTACATGGATAAGAAAACTGGGAAAGTATTGGAACAATATCAAGAAGTTGTATATGATGCTCTTCCTTTGTACTACATTGTTTGCAAACATCAAGGGCATGAGGTGAATTCTTGTCGGCTTAAATCCAAATCCGTTATTCAAGAAGGTCTTGTACAACCTTGTCTTGAGGCCAACATTGTTGAGAAACTAAAAAGATATGCAAGAGCATTTTTTAATGCAAAAAGGGTTAGAAACCAAATGGTTGAAGTATCTTCAATAAAGGAATTAGATTCAACAAATTAAATGCTTGCAAGGTTATGGATAATGATACAATTGTAGCTCATAATAGTGCTACGTCGAATGTCAAATTGGGGTAGAAACTACCTCAAAATAGAAGTGTTACAAGTAAGAAATCAATGACTAGGACATTTTCAATGCTAAAAGGCATCAATAGCTAATTCAGGGCAAAATATAATTTGTACGGCTGATGGTGAAGTTGTTGAACATGTAGAGTTATGTAAAGAAAATTTTATTAGATAGGGCAATGATGAACAAGGGCGGCTAAGAACTAATAAATATACTTATTTGCACACTTAAATATACAACAATGAAAAAGACAATAAAGCTGAAAATTGGACTTTGGTTGCACATAGAAATAAAACTGGTAATCATACACGTTCCTCTAGAGGCCGAGATAACTCTCCAAATTGTGAAAAGGGTGAGATGGAGAATTTAAAGTTCCTAACTCTGAATGGTTTTGCACCACTGTTGCTGAATACTTCACAATATGAGGTACCTTCACTAATACATGAGTTTAGTAATTCATCACCTCCAAAAGAAGTTGGAGTAAGTAGGATACATGAGGAAAAGAATCAAGATGTTCAAAGGCCTTCTCAATCAACCTTGCCTATGTTATCCACAAGTACAAAACGTTCAACCTCGACAAAGATGTGAAAGGAGCAACCCGAGCAGTTGAATAATGATATAATTCAGGTAATTGATAAGGTTTCGTCTATGTCCAAGACATGGGCAGAAGAACATAAATATGAAGAATATCAAAATAATGGTAGCGAAAGAGAAAGCTTCCAGGAGAATAATTCACCAAATTTAGGGAGTAATCTTAACCATAATGCACCTATTTCTGTGTCTTAGAATAGTGGAAAGATCAGATCTTTGATGGATACTCCAATTGGTAGCAATCATCCATATAAATTAGAAAGTGTGATTGTAAGAAAGAATGAATTGGTGGGGTTAGCATTAGGACTTACTCCAACTAATGCATTCGCAATTGATTTAGGCGATCATTGCTCTGATGTTAATGAGAAAGACAATATTTTAGACATATGCTTTAATCAATTGGCTAGGGAAAGAAATATCTCACCTATATAATAAAAAAGTAGAAGCAACAAAAGCAAAAAGATGAGATATGGAAAGCAACATAGTCGAGATGGTAAAGTATCAAAGGAGTTTTCTCCAAGGCATCTATCGATGCGACTGGCAAAGAAAAATCATATGGGTATATCCATAGGCTCCACGTGATCCAATAAATCTATAAAGAAATGATGAATTATCAAATGTTGTGGGATAGGTTTGAAAAATAAGAGAAGAAGAAAACTTCAAGTTACTTTAGATGGGTGGTCTATCCATTTTATTTCATGCAATTGTAAAAGAAAGTTTAAGGTCAATAACTCAACCTTCTTCTTGGTTGTTATATTTTTGCATTATTTAACCATTCTCATTTTTAATATCAACATAGAGAGTATTACAAACTCTATGATGATCACGTAATATCATCATAGAGTGCACTCTCTAGCTCTTTTTTTCTTCATGCTTGTAAGTAGAAGTTAGTTACTTTATTAGGATTAGTAAGGAAAGGCATAACCCCCGCCCCTTACTTGTATTTATTCCCATTAATATATTTATTTTTAATAAAAAGCATATAGACACTATGTGTAGTGGTTAATTTGCTAAAAGATATTTATCAACAAATTCAATACGATATGCTATTCTCCTTTGTGACTAAGTTTCGAAATATGAAATTTTATTCTTCTAGTACTGCTTCCTATATCTCAAAATACTTATCCTCTTATGAAAAGTATTTCTTAGTAAGGAAATATAAAACTAACATAATTATTTGCTAATAAGTTTTTTATAGTGTTCTAATATGGTTGTGCAATTTGAATCAGGTGCATATTTATAGATTTGGGAGGTAATTCTATTTCAAGAAGCTTGGGTCAACATTGAACTTTCCTGAGTATACCAAAGGGAAATTCACAACTAGTAAAGGTGGTGTGTGTAAAATGGGTGCACAGTGGGACACACACTGACATAAGATGGTCTATCATTGTACATCTCCAATTGGGGAGTCCTCCCCTACTGTTAAGGGTGAAAAGCCTAATAAAGGCTTGATTTTTCTAACTGATGAGGAGGAGTCTGACAAGGACTGTGAATTTAATGAAAAGAAGATTCTCGAAGATTTTGATTATCTTACGAATTCTTAGACCCGGTAAGTTAGAACCCATGAGTCCTTAATTGGTTCAATTTGGTAAAGTTTGGACCAAATGTAGATTTTGTGCTAAGTTTAGTCCTTAAGAATAAAAGGTTGTGGGGTCATGTGTGTGTCCAAAT
>JAOTQJ010039845.1:0-15262 GCA_025642045.1 Solanum sejunctum
GGGCGGCTCTGCCGCGGCGGTGACCTTGTCGGCCCGCATTTGTGTTTGTATACCTATTCTTATGACTATATCTAGTATTGTTGGGTTCGCTGTTTGCAGGTGGGTTAGTCAGTAAAACAGAGAAAATTTTGTTGAAATTTTTGTGAAATTCCTTAGCTGTCGTAAGTAAAGATTCAGTATAAGCAGTTGTCGCGGTATCCTATCTGCACCATTCACGACCCTGGGGTTGGGTCGTGACATAAGGATGAGTTTACCTAGGGCATTGGAATCTAACTCTACAGGTCCTACAATCAATGGGGACATAGTATGCATACAACTAATCCATCCCGAGTTTGACATCAAAATCCATCACATCAAATCCAACAAGTCACAAGGAAAGACCTAATAAAATATGAACACAGAGCAATTCCTATGGACCTTCTTAGCAATAATAGACTCACGAAAGGGGGTAGACACCAAATGTTCACACAACAATTCGAGATACACACAAAGCCCATAAGCAACAAAAGGGGATAATGAAAGAGATAGTGGCACCCGGACCCATCAATGCACACACATCAAAGTCAAAAGAAACTTCAATATATCGGTAATAACATTGGGTACCACATCCACTCTTTGAGCCTCTTGATCAACATGACCGCCTTGTTCTTAAGGTCGACCACTTTTACACCATTTTTGAGCATAAAGATAACCAACAACCTTGTAGCCTACTTCACCACAACAATAACAGGCATTAGTGTCCCTCAAATATGGGCCTCTATGAATCTTACCACATTTTGAGCACATAGCATAAGCCACCACACCACCACCACCTTTGAGACTTTGGAACTTTTCTTTAATACGAGCCCTCTTGGCCTTTCTCTCTTCCCTCTTACCACTTGAAGTCTCAGGGGCACTCACTGGTTGATTGAGTTGAGTTGTCAATTTTGTCATTACTTTGACCAATACCCATAGAACATTGCGAACCTCCACATTTGATATATCACCGTCCTGAGTAGCTGAGACATATTTTGAATTGCTAAAATAAGAAATAAGACTTAGGGGACTTAACTCTATCACATGACATAGACCAATCTAGTTCTCTAATACCAAGTTTGTCACGACCCAAACTAGGGCCTATACATGACACGACGAATGGGGAACCTAAAGGAACCCCAAATAAGCATCATAGCATATCATACACACATCCTTGGTCATAGAAGGAAGAATAAACAACAAGACAACATAAATAAGAGAAATTGGCAGTAAGGGAGAGAGAGTTTCATACTTAAATAACATAGATGAGTCAACACTCGAGCATAATATATAACTTGCCCAACAATACCTCTAGATATAGAACTTAGTAGGGGCCAAGACAAGCAACTAGGCTAACCCTCACAATCATAAGTTTCCCACATAAGAAGAGTCAATACATAGCATAAATCAAGAGAAATATGTCCTCAGAATTGAGAATTCACCAACTTGCTAACTTGAATAATCCTGCTAGCCACATGAAAGAGAATCAATAGGAGCTCTGATTCCTACATAGTAATATCATGTAGTCATAGAGTATGCATTAGTATATTTGAATGTACTAAGTATGTAAAATTCAATGCAACAAGAGATAGGAAACTTAGGCAAAATGCAATATCTTAAATAATGGATAACATAATAACAATATATCATGCATGAATGATGCTTGAAGTAAAACATGCTTATATACAACATATTACATGTGAACAAAGAGACCATTTCTATAGACCAAGTAAACTTAGTACTTGGAATCCAAGGTAGAGCACCTCTTAGAAGTAATTAAGGTACCATCCCTTCAATTGGTTGACGTACATGACCACCCTCTATCGAGAATGATTGAGGTACCAACCCCTCAATTGTTTAACAGATATGACTATCCTCCATCGGGAATAATTGAGGTACCAACCCCTCAACTATTTGACGTACATGACCACCCTTTGTCAAAAGTGATTAAGGTAGTAAACACCCCAATTGGTTGATGGATTACCACCCCTATCCGAGTTGATTGAGGCATCACCCCTCAATTGGTTGTGGTCAACTCAAAACACAATAGATACTTATCATTAAATCAACACATATATACCATCCTTTCATCATCACAAAGTCACTTAACTTATATAACATACATTAAGTCTTCAACAACTCAAGAAACATAATCCCGATATTTTTTTAAAAACTTGACAGGTATGTACTGCTAGTGTAAAATCATGCAATGCAAGAGTGAAATCATGCAATAAAACTTAACGTAAAACCACCCTCCATCACTTGGTAATACCCTTATACAATATACATCAATACCCTTTATCAAATCTGAAGATAGATCAAAGATTCATACCTCAAAACATGCTTAAATAGTTATACGTTTATGAAACCCCAACATAATTCATAGTCAAATTCATAATAAGTAAGACCCATAAGTAAATCAACTTAGACACATGCAATTTACGTAAAAAGGAAGCTTGGGCACCATGGGTGAAAGTTCTCAATAGTTGGAATCCGCATACCTTAACTTAGGAGAATTACTTGATGAAGATTGGAAATGGAAGCTTGGAGCTTGAGTGAAATCCTTAGATCTGGAATGAGTTTTGGCACTTGAATTTTGAGTAAAATATTTGTCTAAGTGTTTGAAAGAGTTTTGGAGAATGTCTTGTATTATATGAAGGTGAAATATGACTAAGTATAGGTATTTTTACGTATTGGAAGACTTAGGCCCAAGACCTATAGACCTTGGACCAAAATTAAAAAACTGGGCAAATTTAACACTAAGGCGCACCCCTGGCGCGTCGCGCCTAAGGCGTAATTCTTCATTGGAAATCGTCCACATTGGAATTTTGAATTTTGATACGGTTGCTCTAAAATTAGGGTTAGACTCATCTCCCATATAATTTTGCCACCTGAACAAGAATATGAAGTCGATTTTCAATATCACACATGGATTTGGAGATATAAGGAAATTACGCTTATGGCTACTTCTGAGATATATTTTCGGGCAATTTTTGGGGTCATTTCACTTGAAAAAGTTGAGTTTGTCCTATGAAATGTTTAGCTATACTGTAAATTATGGTGGTGGTAGCATCTTTAAAAGTTTGGTTTTCTATTGTTTGTCCTGTAGACTCATTCTTAATGATTGGACTAATCATTGTAGCATTTATTACACTCTTTTTATTATCTTCAGTGAGGTAATTATCCCACCAATATTTTAAAGTACTAGTAAATTCGCATATAATTAACATTGCAGCTTGTTTATCTAACATATTTTATATGTTATAATGGCCATCCCCATTTCATGTAACTGATTATATATTTCATGGTCTGCTAACCCATCAATATTCCATCCATAATCTCGCTTCATAGTATGAAGTATGAGATAAAAATTTATTTTCCTCATACTGCGTATCCGGAAATGGGGGTCTCTTAAAATAATTCTTTTTAGTGGAATAGCTAGAGTTTAACATATTAATGTTTTTATTACTTTCAAATAAAGTTTTTATTCCTTTTTTAAATTTGACCCTTTCATTAATTATTCATATAAGTTTGTCAGTAATTTTCAGCTTTTCTTAGAACTTTGGAAATTTATCTTCTGAGAATTCTAATAATTTAAATATTGGATTAGTTTCTAATTTTTTATGTTTATCATTGTAAGAGGGATTTGGTTTATCCTTAAAGACCAATTTATTGTCAGTCTCAAGAATTTGGTTTGACATTACATATAAATGTTAGTTTGTATAATTATTTTATTGCAGTATTTTGTTTATATCCTTATTTATGGGTTTGCCTTTGGTGTCTACTATATCTATTTTAAAAGGCGAAGCAGTAACTATTCTATCATCTATGGGTAGACAAATTTCTTCTAAAGGGAGAATTTTGGATTCAACTTCTTTATTTTTGGTAGTATACCATTTACTAACAATCATATTTAATAATTCCTATCGGTCACTATATATTCAAACCATTTAAAGAATTCTACATTACATCTCAGTCTTTTCATATCTTTACACTATTTTTCTCTAAAATTTGTTCTTTTATCTAAGGAATAATTTTTTATACACCATTGTATTTTTATGAAATTTTCTGGACAAATCCATAATTTATCTAAATATTTAGAATCTGGCTCAAAATCTTCATTTGATCTAATCATACTCAAGAAATCTTTTGTTCCTTGCTTTTCACTAGTGGTGGGACTCATTAGTTTTATAGGTTTATAAATTTTGGTTTTATATTCTATTTTGGGAATAGTCTCTGAAAAGTCTACCGCTTTTAGTTTTCTATCTGTCTCTTCTAATGATATGTCATCTTCCTCCATAGTCCTAGAAAAGGACGGTCTAGAAAATGACATTCTTCTACTTGAAGAGGCTTGACTAACGAATTGATATCTCATAAATCTTAAATCTATAGATCCATCTTAAAATTGAATTACTTATTCAATTTTTGTATTTTTCTTGCTCAATTCTGTCTCCGTTATGGAGTGGAAATGCCAATTATCTCTTGTCAATATGTCATCCCATTTTATCATTTTTGCGACAAAGGTATTATTGTGAGTTTTTGATATGATTGGCTTCCATAAGCATAGTAACTCCTTTATTACTTACCATTTTAGCTTTAGGGGCTAAGGTAGTTTTCATTAATTTATAATATACAGTATATACTATAGCTATTTCTCTTGTATTAACTTTACTATTCATATTTTTAATTTTAACATTTAATGTTAAAGTGTTCATCACATTTTCATCATTAATATCTATAGAATAATTGGGATAACAATTAAAATATATTAGACCATAGCCAGATTACTTTGTAGTACTGCTAATAATGAATTTTCAAAATTTTATAGCCTATTATCTCTTAGGAGAATATATATAGGTTCATCTAAATCTAATCTATATAAAGGTTTAACTTCTACTTGGACGAGTCCTAAATGAAGAAATTTATAATTTTTTCTTGTATATGTTAATGTCCTTAGCTACTAATAATCTAATAGTCTCAATACTTTTATTAATGACAACTATAGATTCAGATGTTTTAAGATTATTAATTTTTAATATAATCAAAATGTCCTATTTTATAAACCCTTTTAAAACTCTCTTCTAGAATATCCCAATTTTGTAGATCACTTTCGATTCTTGCTATATTACTAGAGGTAGCAAAAATATTGACACTATTTATCAAATTTTGGTTAGTACAGAAGTCAATTAAAATTGTTTGGATAACTGTGATTGAAGAATTAATGTTCTATGTATATCATTACTCTGAATGGATAAATTAAGGTTAATGATATGTAATTTATTATATAACTTAATTAGTTATTAATAATTAAGTTGTTTGTTATTCCTTTAGAATGGTTGTCTAGAGTTTCTGAAGGCACCAATTGTTGGTAAGAATTAAGGTTTTTCAAGATTTCCTTTCTGTGTCTGTTATATTTATTTTAGTATTTTAAATAAATTCACTTTTGTTTATTATGATATTTAACTTGTTCAGTGAATGAATGGGTAATGATAAAGTATTTTTCTATATTAATATTTTAATTGGTCGATACTAAGATTAACGGAGAAGTTGACACTATCTATAAGGCAATTTTCTATTCCAGGTTACTCTTTAATAATAAATTCTTAGTGTAGTATTTACCGGTGATCTACTAATTTTTTAAAATTTTGTTCCTCTAGGCTTGGCAATGTCGCACACTCTCTGGGTCTAGTCCTACGACACACAGAGTCTAGGCTACTCCAATGAAAAAGTACATGCTTGATAATGTTTGAAACGAAGTTAACTGATTACCTTACTTTAAGGAATGGAACTAAGAACACAAGTGGAAGAAAAATGGTACCTACTCAACTAAGAAATTATCATCTCGAGAGAAACCTAGCATTGACCGCGAGCCTAAGGATAGTGCGGGGACTTAACCGCTCCTACTCATACCTTTCCCGAACTACTTGGCTTTGATACTAGCTTGGAAGATGGATCGGGTTCCAGGATGGACAACTACAAAAAATTGGATAGAGTAACTCTATTATGCATATTTTCACGCTTAGGGCCTGTGTTATTGATTTTTGGGCCCGATGGGACCAGCACTTACCATTGGAAGAGTTTGCATATACCATAGTTACTATTCTAGCATCTATATGGCACCATTTTAGGCCTTGTATGGCCGGAGATATAGAGCATCCATTAGATTGTTTTATTCTAGTTCGGCTTAGGTATTGGGTGTTGATTTGCTTCAGGATGCCATGGACCAGGTCCATTGATTCACACTAGAGTTTTGGCCACCCAGAGTTACTAGAAGAGTTATGCTAATAAGAGGGTTATGCCTTTTGAGTTCTCTATTGGTGACAGTGTTTGGTTGAAAGTTTCAATCATGAAGGGTGTGATGAGATTTGGAAAGAGGGTCAAGCTTAGACCCAAATTTGTTGTCCCTTTTGAGATTTTGAGGAAAGTTTGTAAGTTAGCCTATGAGTTGGCTTTACCACTGAGATTATCATTTGTTCATCCTATTTTTATATTTCTATGCTCCGTCTGTACATTCCAGATGAGTCCCATATGATTTGTTCTAGATTTATCCTTTGAAGTGAAACCTATAGCTATATTAGATAGGTAGGTCCGAAGATTGAGATCCAGGGATATCCCTTCTGTGAAGATTCAGTGGCGGCACTATTTTGTCGATGAGGCCATTTGGGAGTTAGAGTCTGACATATGGGCCAGATATCCCAACCTTTTTTAGGATTCAGGTACACCTCTTTTCCTTATTTTCAAGGACGAACATTCTTTTAGTGGTGAATGATGTAATGATTTGGTTGGTCATTTTTCGCATTATCTGTGAAATTTACTGTTTTACCCCATCATGAGTTGTTTTGGCCCTAATTTGAACTATTTGAATAGTTGGAATTGGAATCCTGAGTTTTAAAAGATAAAAATATGAGTTTTGGTCTTTTTGAAAGATTAACTTATTGAAAAAGTGAGTTATTATGTCATTCTAAGTTTCAAAGGTCGGATCAGAAATCAGGGATCATATTATATTATGTACTAACCCTTTTAATACAAGTGATAGGATTCTTCGTTATTGCATACTTTCTTCGGTTTCTCTTACCCAATAGGTTGAACCTCTTGGGTACATTTCAGGGTACTAACCTTTACTTTGTTTCCTCCCTGCAGGTCGAGCATGGGGACCCATACAGGATAGTTGATTACTCTCTTGGCCTTTACCACCTTTATCTAGATCTTACCAGTAAGGCTCAGACTTCGAGTCGCTGTGGATATTTGGGACTTTCTCTTCATTTATCTCTTTCAAACTTTGTTTCAGATAATATGAGATAGCCTTGTACTTTATTTTAAGACAGTTGTATTTATTCTTCAGTATAGTTTTAGATGCTCTTGTACTCATGACTAGGTTTTAGGAGATTTCTTATGTCTTGTGAGTTTATACCCACTTTATTTCATTTTCTTTAGTTGCGATCTATTTTGGGTCATGACAGAAGCACCACAATCTGCTCAAGAGTGAATTCAGAATCACACTACAAAATCAACAACACCAAAATCAAGCAATTAGGGGAAAAGGATAAAATCGTCCAAAAATTTACTATCATAAATCAATATCAAAATTTAGGAATTTTTAGATGAAAATTGTTTCTCTCATGATTAGAAAACCATCTATTTAAACCAATTCGAAAATGGAGTTGAAATCAGTTCATAATAATCAATTTTGTAAAAAACTCAAAGTTCATGAAAATTCCCAATGTCCTCAATTAAATATTCCAAATTTGATGTTAAAATAAAGGATAATTAATGGGTAATGACAATGGAAGTGGACAATACCTTTTCAATGAAAAACCTTCAAAATATTAATACAAAGACGTCCAAGCCAAACTCTCAAGGTTTGAAAATGGAGGAATTGTTCAAAAATGACACATGGGGGTTTAAAAACCACTCTCTGATGTTGCTATAATGACAAAAGTGTCTCTAGAGTGATACCCACACCATTTAATCAGCACTTGCTATAGCAAAACATTCTTTTCTATAGTAAGGTGGGTAAACCATCACTATAGCGAGGCCTGCACTAGAGCACACCAATAATTTTTTCAATCAATTTCAAGACATAGAATCGACCATTGGAATACATTTTGAATCCCACACACACAAATGATACATGCAACCCCACTAAATTCAACATTCTGGACTCAATGAAATCATCAAAAATTAATACGAGGCCTCCTTGACCCAACACTTGATTAAGCAACTTAAATCTAATTTAGGCAACTTGAAACATCAAAATGACACTGGGACATTCCAAAATAATGCCAAAATTATTTTTAGTACTAAAATTACCTGCTCAGACTAATGAAACAATCAAAAAATCAATCCAAGCAATGGAACTTAAAATATTGACCCAAGTCAACCCAAACTAAAACATTAACTCAATTTCTGACTCTAGACCTAAAATCCATGTAACCAATTCAAAATCTAATTTCAAGAACACTCCTAGACTAATTTCCCTATTTCATAACTGATGAAATTGACAAAATTTTATTCTGACACTCAAAACTCCAAATGACTCAAAATTTCTAAATTTGGATATTGAAATCTCAAAAATCCAATCTGTGGAAAAATTCTCACCTTTTACAAAAAATCTAAAAAATCAACCTTTAAAATCCTTCAATCATGACTCAAGGCTACTAATTAGAGGAGTCAAATAGTAGTTTGTCAGAAAAGTTAAAAAAATAACCTTCTAGGTTATTATAGCTGAGCTAATAAAATAATATTCTATACCAGGCATGGTACCTAAGCCAATTGATAACTTTTACCAAGTGTGTTATCGATCCACTGAGAGTCACAAACATAACACACAAATACAATCATAATGAATATAATCACGCTTGTAACCACAAGTAATTGAAAAACGTTTGTAAGGTCCAAAAGCATATAAGGTCGGAGTCTATGTGAGAAGTGCATAATTGGTTCTTGTGCATAGATATAAGAGTCCATCTATAGATCATGATTAGTTTTACAAGATATAGATAGGCCTCGTAGTTGGGCCAATCACTTGGTGAAATATTGAAGTCTAGGATGAAAGTATGAAGGGGTATCTATGACCCATCAAAGAAATTATAGGCCATAAACTTACATTCATAAACAAAAGGAAAGAATTTGGGCTTTTGAATTTTGGTAGGTGTCAACAGATAAAAGACCTTTATGTCCATGATTAGTTTTATGGGTCATCAAAGGGGCTAGTAGTTTAGGTCCTAAGTAGGGAAATGTTCTAAGTCTAGGGGTCTTTATGACTTGTATAATGAACAACGGACTATAGGAGATGTTCATATTTTGGGATGCAAAGACCTATTTCAAGGTCTTAAAATGTAACTAGATGAAACCCCCAACCTACGAGTCAGAGAATAATCTACGACCCTTAGATTAGGTCTTTGGATTAGCCTCGACAGTTTTTAATGAAGGACAATTTTGATATTTTTTAGAATCCTAAGCCCAATACTATATCATTTTATGCCTATTTCCCCACATATCAATCCTAACTCACTTATTCCACTCTCATTATGTCCTATTCCCAAACTCTCTCAAAATTCATCCAAGGCTATTCCTCGTACGGCAATAAAATAGCTAGGGTTTCAAGGTTTTCTTCCCTAAATCTCAAGGTTCTCCCTTGGTCTTCTAATCAAGGTATATGAGTTTAATTTGTGGATTCTTTTCATCAATAAAGCTCAAGTATATTTCCTATTTCATTAACTTTCGAGTTATGGGAATTTTATGAGTTGCATGGAATATCTTCAAATATTGATATTATAAAGTATCTTCAATTGTATGAATTATATTGATATGATGCTATGATATGATTATGATAGTTGATGATTTACAAGAAGTTCTATTGAATGGCTATTTAGGGTTTAGAATGTTATCGTGGGTATTTGACAAATGATTTGAACTAATGAACTTTATGATGTTTAAGCATGTTCCTCTTGAATCTTATGTTTTAAAGGTTTCCATGTATCCAATCACTATGTTTTATGCTATGTTCAATGAAGTATGATGATGAATGGTAAGGGACTTTAATAAGAGGATTATGAAAATTTATGAAAGTTATAAAGTATGTTATGAAGCCTTTTTTATGATGTTACTAAATATAGGGAAAGGACAGTTCTCACCATGTATAGACACTTTTGTGGAAGGATAATTCTCATAAAAAAGGATTCCCAAGTTAAATGAACTATTTCTAATATGACGATGTTATGCTTAAAGCTTATGAATGTATGATTATGATTATGTTTTAATGTATCATTGAAATCCCCACTTCGAAGTGTGAAGATGTGAACATGGACTTTGTAGTAGGATTACTCCATACTCAAAAGAAATATAACTCTATTTGGGTGATTTTTGATAGAATGACAAAGTTGACTCACTTTCCACCAGTCAAGACTTCATATACTGCCCAAGAGTATGCCAAGTTGTATATCCGAGAGTTGGTAAGGTTGCATGGGGTGCCATTTTCCATTATATTGGATCGTCGAGCTCAATTTGTTTCCACTTTTGGAAGTTATTTCAAAGTGATTTTGGTACCAAGGCAAAGTTGAGTACCACTTTTCATACTCAAATCGATGGGCAAAATGGGAGGACTATTCAAGCACCTGAAGACATTTTGTGGGTTTGTGTATTGGAGTTCAAAGGAAATTGAGATGACCATCTACCACTTATTAGGTTCTCCTACAACAATAGCTATCATTCTAGCATAGACATGACACCATTTAAAGTCTTATATGGGAGGCAATATTGATCTCTAGTAGGATGGTTCAAAGTTAGTGAAATGACCTTGATAAGACCCAAATTAGTTATGGATTCTTTAGAGAAGGTGAGGCTCATATGGGAGAGGTTGAAGATGTTTCAATGTCACCAAAATTCATACTCCAATGTTAGAAGTAGAGACCTTTAGTTCAATGTAAATGATTGTATTTATTTGACAATTTTGCTTGTGAAGGGTGTGGTTAGGTTTGGTAAGAAAGGGAAATAGAGCCCTAGGCATGTCAGGCCTTATAAAATTCTCAAGTGGGTTAGTAAGATGGCCTATGAACTAGAGTTGGTATTGGATATGAGTATGGTCCATCTGGTGTTTCATGTGTCGATGTTAAGGAAATTTGCAGGTGATTCAAATTCCATAGTGACTTTTTAAGATGTGAGTGTGGAAGAAATTTTGACCTACGAAGAAGTTTCTATTAAGATTCTAGATCGTCAAGTGAAGAAGTTAAGAAACAAGAAGTGCATCTGCCAAAGTCTTTTAAAGGAATCGAAACATCAAATGTTCAATACGCTAAGCAGAAACAGATATGATAAAGCGATACTCTCATCTCTTTCATACTTTTTAGGCCTAAGGTAATAAGTTATTCTTCTCAAAGACCTTAAATTTCTTGTCTTTAGATTTCATGTCATTTATGCATATTTAAAAGCTTATGAGTCTGCATTTGAATGATATTTAAAGTATGAGTTTGGTATTTTCATGAAAAAGATGTTTAAATTTAATTTTGAATTTACTCCTTTTCAGTTTATATTTAGCACATTCGAGGATGAATATTCCCAAAAGGGAGATATTGTAAGGCCTCATAGGTTATAAGGTCATAATTAGGACGAGAAGTGCAAAAACTGTTCTAGTGTAGGGATGTACAAGGCCATCTACAACTCTTAGTTAGTTTTACAAGTTGTAGATAGGCCTCATAGCTGGGCTAGTCATTTGGAAAAATATGGAAGTCTAGGATGAAGGGAGTCTATGACCTGTCCATAGCATTATAGGCCGCAGACTTTGGTTCGTAGACTAAAGTGAAGAAATTGGTTTTCTAAAGTTTCAAATGTTTCACTATACGAAAGGTCTTTATACGTGTCAAGTTATAAAAGAAAGCTTATTTCAGGAGTCTAGAATAAATAATTCAATGACTTAGTAACTATCTCATGACAATTACGAGTGGCAAGGCAGTTAGAAGAGGGTGTTAATAAAGATATATGGAATTATGGGAGAGTTCTACCCTCTCGAATGTTAGGTTATGATCTATTTAATCATATGTTGTGTATTATATAATTAAAGTTCATTCTTGTCTTAGGATGTAATTTATGGTGTTGGCCGTGTCCTATTAGTTATTTCTCATGTTTGTTATTTTAATATCAGTGTGTAAATTAACTGTATTTGTCACTTTATTTACTATTTCATCAATAAAGTCTATCATGTTGGTGTCAGAACAGTAATGTTTAGTGATGATAAGAGAATAGAAGGACAAGTCAAACAAGTGGAGACTAATTTGATAGAGGTAAGAGAAACTGTCAAAAAGCTGGAAGGACTGTTTAAAAAATGAGTCTTCTAGTGAGAATCGAAGCACAAGGGATAATCGCGCTAGCAAAAGCATCCTTTTGTCAAATTAGATCCATTGGAAAACAAGAAGAGGGAGGCAATGTCAACTTGGCTCGAGAAAAAAATGGGAAGAAATTTAGGATGGATTTTCAGAGAGAGGAATAGTATTTTGCAGTGAATGAAGTTTCTGAAGCAGAAAATACATACAGAAGGTGCTTTTTTTTGGAAAGAAACATCCGTAGAACTTCGTAAAGATGACCATAAAATAGCCCCAAGATTTTTACCTGAACACACTAGCTACAAACCAAGAATAACCAACAAGAACACCACTTATTTTACAGTCCAAAAATGCTCTAAACACAGCTAATAGGAGGGGAAAACAATTGCAAAGTGTAAGGCAAATATTTCTAGGCACGACGACAAATTTTAACGATAAAAATGCGAAAATCTTACCTAAATATCATAGGGACCTTGTGAGAGCTTTATATTTAGTTCCTAAACTAATTGGGACAAAAATGGAATTGTTTTGAGCCTTTGAAATGGCAAATTAGCCAACATACATGCGGGCTTGACCCAACCCGGCCCATGACTCGATTTCCTACTCAGGCAATCATGGTAAAACTGTAATAACTTTTTATTCTGAAGTCGGATTGACACGTGGTTTTGTGCGTTACAAACTAGACTTATAGATATTCAATTTGATAGGTTATGGACCTTCAAACTCCTTAATTTTAGGACATATGGTATGAGAAATCTGACCCATATTTAAGAAAGATTTCTTAATAAAGCTTAGGTAACTTTGGCCAATCTTTATCTTTCAACTTTCTTGATTGCAAAACTTAACATATGAACTTTGTACTATAAAAATACCTTTTAAGAATCTATTATTAGCAAATTTTACACTTTTAGCCCCATCCGAAAAGTGAAATTTAATTTAAACCTTCCGAAAAGGGCAAGGTGCCACTAGGGCCATTTCTTTAATCCTGAATGTGTATTTAGGAGATTCCTTTGACTTGAAACTTTTAATCGTTGATATTACCACTTATTGTCAGCCTTATTATCTTAGGTGCTATCTAAAATCATTATGCCTTATATAATATGGCATACTATTTATATTATGAACAATGAGAAATATGGGGTCTTATATTCTACCCCGGTAGGTGAAGCATTATTGGTGAATCGGGCATACTGGGGTTGTGTTGTGACTTTTGTGGGGAGACATATTGTTGCTAACTTGATATTGTTTGAAATGGTTTACATTGATATAATATAGGGCATGTATAGTTTGTCACTTTATCATGCTATTCTTGACTGTCATGCAAAGATCATGACCTTATCTTGTCCCAATCTGCCTCATTTGGTGTTGGCCAGAGCACCTAGCTCCTATCCTAAGGTTCTTATTTTTTATATGCATGCTTGTCGGCTGATGGAAAAGGGACGCTTGGTATTTTTGGCTCATGTTCAAGCTATTCTCAAGATCGACCATCATTGGAGACTACTAGGGTTGTTAGAGGGTTTGTAGATATGTTCTCAACTGATTTACCTGATGTTGCACTAAATCGTGATATTGATTGTGCTATCGATGTGGAGCCAAGCACTCAGCCCATTTCTATTACACCTATTGGATGGCCCCGACTGAATTGAAGGAGGTAAAGGAACAATTAGAAGATCTATTGAACAAGGTATTTATTTGTCCAAGTCTATCTCCTTGGAATGCTCCTATATTATTTATGAAGAAGAAGTATGACAATATGCGTATGTGTATTGACTATTGCTAGTTAAATAAAGTGACCATCAACAATAAGTATCCTTTGCATTGCATTGATGTTCTTTTTGACCAATTATGGGGTGCCTCATTATTTTCCATGATTGATTTGAGGTCCAGTTATCATCAGTTAAGACTTCGGGACTGTAACATCCCAAAAATAGCTTTTCAGGACTTGTTACGGGCATTATGACTACGTGGTTATGTCTTTCGGGCTAGCTAATTACCTCACTGCTTTTATGGAGTTGATGAACCAAGTGTTCAAGCCTTATTTAGACATCTTTGTGATTGTCTCATAGAGAATATCTTAGTGTATTCCAAGAGAGAGGTAAATCATGTTCAACACTTGAGGACTATACTTCAGAGATTGAGGGAAAAGAAGTTGTATGCAAAGTTCTCAAAGTGTGAGTTATGGATTGAATGTGTTAGATTTCTTAGCCATGTTGTGTCAAAGAAGGGTATTATGTTTTATCCAGCTAAGGTAGCATGTTAGAACCCGTAATTTAACTTAAACCTCGAAAGTCCTTAATTGGTTCGATTTAATAAAGTTTGGGACCGAATACAAAATTTCTTCTAAGTTTGGTCCTTAAGTATAATTTGAGGTAGGGTCAAGTGTATGTGTGCTCTCTTGATTAGTCCAAGTGGTATACTTGTTGTCTATATATACAAGCATCTACCTTGTACAAGATCAACTAGTTCCATACTTAGCAAATTTTGAAGAAAAAAATATAGTGCAAGTTGTAGACCCTCTCGGGTTGCTACAGTGAATTTCAAAAAAATTCTGATTTTTCATATTTTTGATTATTTGACGCTTCAATCTCGGTATATTGAAGCCCCTAAGTAGTGTGGTGGCGTTGGTTGGTCAACAAAACACGTAGTTTAGCGGCTACGAAGGATTTGGGTGTAGTGAAGGATTGAAAGGTAAGTTAATTTTTATCTTTATTTATGTTAATTAAAGGTGTGAAGGTGTTAGGAATGTGTTAAAATAAAGGTAAAATGCGAAACTAGGATTGGTTGTTAATGGAATTACGGATTTTGAATTTGTGGTCGAATTGGGAACAAATTTGTATATGGCTATATATTGAATTGTTGTCATGTATTTGTGTTTATTTGTCATGGAAATAATCTTTATGGGGTGAAGGAAGTGTTAGAAAACTATTCAA